>JAHSUH010003921.1:0-46459 GCA_025388415.1 Cynanchum wilfordii
TCTGGTTTTATTATTATTTATTGTTTTTTTTTTTTTTATGTGGAGTATTTCATACTTTTCCAGAAAAAAAAATGTTTTTTTCCCACTAGAAACTTTTTCAGCGTGTTCTGAGCCTATAGAAGGTGCGTATTTACATTGCTATTTATTTATTCATTTCTCTACCCATCTAGATAGTGTAGATGCCTTTTTATAAAAAAGATTAATATTTTCATAAGATCTTTCAAATGAGGAGGGATAATTTTCTTCCCATGGTTACTGTTCATCTGCTATGATGTTCTTCTTCTCTCTTTCCCTCTCCTTTTTAAAAAAAAATAATAAATAAAAACTTATTTTACAATGTACTCGCATACTCATAATCATAAATAAGAAAGAAAGAGCTCTGGTAAACCATATTGAATAGAGGGAAGAAAAATTAAAAAGAGCTGCGTTCATAGGGGTGGCGAGGGGACCTCATAATACCCTCTCATCCTTATTATCATCATTAATAGGGATTTATTTTTTTTATTGCTCTTAATAAAAATAATAATAATAACATAAAATACTTTAGAGGTAATATTTTCCCCCCACCCCTCCATTCTCCGAAGAAAAAAAAAAAAAAGCGATGTCTGGCTTTATTCTACGTCGCTTTATTCTGCAGAATATTACAGCGGTGGCGGTGCACTGCCCCCTTCCCTTCATCTCCCGCAGTGCACGCGATGTTATGCTAGGGGGGCTTTTCATAGTCCTGATAGTAGCATTAATAATAACAATATGCTCGGTACAAAAGCGTCCGTGGAAAGTTGGCTAAGGCGGCTTTTAGGGGATGAAAAAACGGCGGAACGAAAAAAAACCCGCTTTGCTCTTGTGAGTACAGAGGAGATGGAGTGGATTCGCCGGCAAAGACGCGAGGCCGCGGAGGAGAGTCGTATTTTATTCGACGCCCGGCCGAGCAAAAATCTCCTGCGCGGGGTCGCTGGGGGGGGTTAAACCTCCTCATCGGCGCTGTTTTCTCGCCTGTCGTTCTCCTCGCCTGCACGTTGGAGAAAATTCGAACGGCCAATGGCCTCTTCGGCGTCTTGGCCGCCCCTTTTTATGGCCTAATGTGGTCTGGGGTGTTCGCCACCACGGCAGTCTACGCGGCCCTCCAGCAGGTGCTTTTAGGCGGCACTTACGCGCTTTTTCACACGCCCTATTGCTATTGTGTGAGCTATCACTGCTATAATCCGGTGCTCATTAACAACGAAGACAAAGGTGGGAAAGGCGCGAATAGGCATTTTGCCTGGCTTTGGTGTCCACTGTCGTGTCGTTTTGAGGTGCCTTGTGGGAGGGTTGGGGGTCATCATCCTTTTCTGGTGTACTACGACGAGGACAACGTTTTACGCGAGCGGGCGATTCGAAGGCTCGCCTTACGTCGAAAAGAGGCCCAACGCGAGGAGCCTTCCACCTCCACCGTGCGCGAGGACGACTACTACGCCCTTTTAGGCCTCCGCACGGACGCCAGTGAGCGGGAGATTAAAGCGGCGTACAATCGACTTGTCCTCAAAGTGCACCCTGACCAAAACCCAAGCCCAGGGGCCACCGCGGAGTTTAACCACCTCACGCGCGCCTATCGCGTGTTAAGTTCGCCGGAAAAGCGACGAAAATACGACCTTGGCGGCGTCAAAGGGGTGGAAAATGAGGAGGAAAAAAAGCGCGACGCCGTGCGGGCGATTTTTGGTGGAAGTCCGCTGCAAAACCTCGTCGGCGATGCCTTTCTCGGGGGGGTTGCCCATCGCGTGTTGGAGGGGCTGGACTACACACCGGAGGAGCTGGCGGTTCGTCGGCAGCGCATGTACGAGCGCTGTCGGGATGAGTTGTTGACGAGTTATATCGAAACCTACCGCACGATGGTCGGAAATGACGGCAAAAATGAAAATAGCTTTAAAAAAACCACGCTTTCTTCTTTTTCATCGCGTGGTTTGTCGATGGCGTGGGGGGGTGGCATCCAGGTCCAACTCCGCGCGATATCGAAAACGGGCCTCTCCAAGGAAGTTCTCTACGTTGTTGGCAACGAATATCGTCGAGTGGTGCGGTATTTTGACCTTCAATACGTCCCTTTTAGCGTTAATGGGGAGGGTAAAAGGGCATTTTTACCACGCATCGTCTTTTCTCGTTTGCAAGATTACGTCAAAGAGGTTGGGCCGCATCGCTGGCGGAATAAATGGACCAAACTACGCTGCCTTTTTCAAGATCCGGATTTCGACTTTTAGAAAGACCGAGGCCATGGTCGATTTGGCGTGGTATTTAGGCGTCGAGGAGTTCGAGCGAACGGCCCGCGTGATTGCGTTTTCGATATTATTCGACCCGAATGTTGAAAAAGACGAGGTTTTACGCCGTCGAGAGGCTTTATTAGCGTTGTCAGAGCTTTTTATCGCGCATGGCCAGCCCTACCAAGGCGCAAACGCGTCGACCATTGACCAGCTGATGAACTCCCTCAGGGTCTATCAACAGCAGCGGGAGCAAAAATCCAATTGACTATTATTATTCTTATTATCATTGTGACTATTATGAAAAAAAAGAATTGAAGAAAGAAGATAAAATTGAAATAAAAGTCATTGCGGAGTTGGAATATGAAAACCTTGTGAGGTAGGCGATGCAGGAATGTTGTTAATCATTGCAGAATGATATACTTTTTTTTTCTTTCACCAATTTTTCACATTTATTTATTTATTTACTTGGATGTGTACTTTTTGCTGTCGACAATGTCATCGTCTAAGCATGAAGTCCCAATAATGGTAAAAGAGTCATGGACAATATTCTCATTTCTTTTTTTTGGCAAAAAAAAGGTGTAAATTAGAATCCTAAAAGCCGCAAATGCCTAAGCACATATCTATCCGTTACCCCCTACCCCTTGATCTTTATTCCACTTATTGCTTTTTCCTTTTTTTTACACTTTCTAAAACGGAATAGGTATAATCCAAGTGGTTCCTAAAACTCAGCTCTTGCGTATTATAAAAACAAACAAGAAAAAAATAAAGGAAAGGGGTTTAATATATCCACAAAGATATATATCTATATCTATACATTATTCACGCTAATGACCAAAAGGGGCCACGAGCGTATTTATTGAAGAAGACATTAGGGGGTCCCTCCCTCTACTACTGTTGGGAATTATCCCGGGCTTTTCTCCAATAATAATAATAATAATAATAATTTCGTTAAAAAGACAATCTTGACGACGGAAATGATTATTCAAGATTGCAAGGCTAAAGGGTTTTATCAAAACCCCATCTGCAATGATAAGCTTTACCTTCATGGGAAAGGGTTTGACAGCATCGCACCGACGGCGTTTGAGCCCTATACAAATGTCAAAGTCCTTTGGCTGGAGGGAAATGGGCTTTCCAAGTTGCCTTGTGGGGCCCCTTTTATTCAAGTCTGCCCACCCCGAAAGCCCGAATACGCCCTAAGAGGAATCCACAGTGAGGAAGAAAATGACAATGACAATGACGGCTCTGCCGATGAAGGCAGCGCTGGGGTAAAGGAATGTAGTCAAGAGAAGGCACTTGCGCGCACAGACGAGGAAAAAGGCGGTTTTATGCCCTCACCGGAGGCAAAACCCACCCCAACGACGATCACCACCCAAATTGCTGGTAAACAGCAGCAGCAACCACCACCACCACCACAACAACAACAAGAAAAGGAAGAAGAAATGCAGGCGGAGAAGACGCACACAAAAAAAGAAGAAACGAATGGCGCTTTAGCGGCTATTTGTCATGTCGACCCCAGCTCGGATGGTCCTCAGGCGGCCGCGCCGTTGTTGCCTATCGCGTCCTCGTCGGGATTTTTGTCGTTCCCGCGGCGTTTGCCGTGGAGTGATGAAGTTCAGGAGGATTTACGCGATGGCTTTAGCTCGCTCTACCCCACCGTCCGTCAGCTTTACCTCCACAACAACCTCCTTCGCGAGATGCCCGATCTTAGCCGGTTTGAACGGCTCGACTCTGTGAACTTGGCGAATAATCTTTTTTCGCTTGTCCGCCCGTGTTGTCCTTTCTGGGATGAACAAATGCGAAGACAGGAAAAGGACCCGTCCGACGCCGCCCTCGTCTTGAGCTTCTCGAAAAGCGCCCAAAAAGAGGCCCGCGAGCGGGAGATAAAAGGTCAGCCCTCGGGTGAAGGGGAAGTGCTGAAAAATCCTCCTTATCTTCCTCATCACGATAATAATGATAATGTGAATGATAATAATAAACCAAAAGGAGGTGGAAAATCGTCCGATGAGTCGAGCGCGGGGGAGGCCTTGTTGGAGTCCTATCGACTTCGTGTGGAGGTGTTTTCGCGTTATTGCCCCCATCGCGCGATTTGCTCGCTCGAGGACCAGGGACGACTGCCCACCAACCCAGCCAAAACCGAGCGAAATCCTTGCAGTTCCCTTCGTACGTTAAACTTGTCGGGCAATCAAATCGAATCCTTCGAGGACCTCGTCCCGCTGCTTTGCTATAAGGCGCTTTCGAATTTGGATCTTAGCGAAAATCGTCTGCGCAATGGACAGGCGGTTTTGCTGATTTTGGAACGGCTGCCTATGCTTACTTCGCTTCGGCTGTCGAAAAACCCCCTCGTCGGAAGTTTGCCAAATTACCGCAAGACCGTTATTTCGCGCTGTAAAGCGCTGCTTTACCTTGATGACCGGCCCGTTTTTGCGGAAGAACGGCGCTTAGTTCACTCGTGGGCGATTGGCGGGCAAGATGGTGAGGCCAAGGAACGATTAAAAATAAAATTGGAGAACGAACGGGCCCAACTTCGTCGTTTGCAGGATTTCCGCCGAACTATTGGCAAATCCGTCAAGGCCGAGGCCATCCACTCTCACGCGGCTTTTCTCGATTCCATCGGGGCTGCTGGGTTGGTGCGCAGAAGCCACGAAAATTATCATCATAACAATGATGATAATACAATTTATGGGTATAGTAGGGAAATAAACGAGGTGAATTCCTTGCCAACCTCCAGCGAAGAAGACGAAAATGAACACTCCGGGGGTTCTCCGATTAGTCGACCGCTTTCCGCACCCTCACAAGGGCCACCACGTGTGTTGAGCAGTAATGGCGATCCAAATAATATTACGACAGCTACTACTCGTCCTCTTCCTTCTTCTTCTCTTGTTGACGAAGATGAGGACCTGAATGATATTTATATTCCTCAGGGATAGCTATCTGGGAAATCGTTGTAGATGTATCCATACACCCATACATTTTTGCTATTAAAAAACTTAGAAATTTTTCGCAAAGCGCAGTATTTTTGATATATATATATATATCTATGTGATTTGTATTACGCTCGTTTTGGAATCGCTGCTATATCCCACCCCCTAAGCCTTCAAGATGTAAATCAATTACTGAAGGTAAAATAAGACTTCTCATACGGAGGAGGAGGGGGAAAGGAAAATAAGAAGGCTTCTTTCTTTTCTCAAACTATTGCACGATTTGTATATAGATATCAGTGCGTGGAATCCCTTTTACTGACCACTAAGAAGCACAAAAAGGAATAATAAGGAGAGGGGGGGGAATTATTGTACATATATATGTGCGTGTGTGTGGATATATTAATTAGAACTGGCTTGCTTTACCTCTTATTACCTTTTTGCGTGTGAAAATCCGAAATGTCTTTAAGCATTAGACAAGAAAAACACACACAAAAAAAAGTATTTCTTATAATAGAAGAATAATACATACATTTCACCGCACCTACACATTTCCGGTCTGAGGAAGAAGGCTATTTACTCTTTTTGGAAGGTGTGGTTTTCTCACAACGCACTCACTGATATTACGTTATTATTATTATTATTATTATTTCCTATGTTTCCCGCATGGATATATTGTCGAATTCCTTGCCATCTGTTAGTCATTTCGGCAATGCATGTTCTCCTACGAAGGATCCCGCGGTAAATGCTCCCTCAGCCAATAGTTCACCCCCTTCACGGCCTATTTTAGCCAATTATTTCATCTACTTTACAGGATATCGCGAGGAGGATTATCTTTCCACGGATTTGGACGGCAGCGGCTCTCCTTTTTGCCGGCCTTCGACGAAAGATCCTCCTTTTTCTTCGGATCCTGGTTTATTAGTCGCTCTGAAAAGCTCTGATGTTGACAATAGGTTCTGCAAAACCTCTGAAGGGCCTTATAGCGGGCATTCATCATCTCCACCCCCCCCTCTCTTGCTGCCTGGGAATTTACTCTATACCAAAACGGCAAAAGAAGGGGAAGATTTGGAAGGATTGGACACTTATGAAGATAAAGAAAAGGGAAAAGGCGGAGAAAAAAAAGAAAACATGGAAGCCCCTTCGCTGTGCAGCCTTGAGGATTACAAACGCCTTGCCGAGTCTTTGGGCGCTTCGATAGCCAACACGCTCTCCCGCAGGGCTTTCCTGCGGGCCCAGAAAGACGAGAAGGCACAATCCAAAAACGAAAACGGCACCGAAGAACAGGGAAACGGGGAAAAAGACGACGAACAGCATCCCTCTTCTTGTGTTTTTATTGTAGTCGCCTGGCGAGGGCTCACGCGAAAGCGGCTCATCGCGGAGCGGCTCGGGGTCCCCGTCGTCCTCCCGCGCTGGTTGGAGCTGCACGCGCAGGTCGGGATTTCCCCCTCGCGCGAAACCGCCGACGGGAAAGGCGACGAGGAGGGCACAAACGCGCCAAGGCACCCCGTTCATCCCCTTTCGCCTTTTCTGTTCGCGGTGCCGTGGCTGTACGGCTACGTTTTCACCTCCTCTCGCATGATCGCAGCGGAGGAGCGGACGCTGCGGGGGCTTCTTCACCGCCAGGGCGCGGCCCTGCAGGGGTTTCTCGACCACCGCTGCGATGCCCTGCTGCTCCCCGCGGAGTACGCGGCCCAGCTCCGGCGGGCCTTGCCGAGCCTTGCCGCTTTAAACCTCGTAAAAGCCCAGGGAAGGGACGGTGAACATGCCCCTCCCGCGCCGTCGTCCTCCGTTGCTTTGCCGCCTTCTTTCGCCGCCGCGTTTGCGGGGAAGGACAGGGCGGAGGAAGGGATCTCGCGGAAGGTCCTCGCCGCCTGGCGGGGGGATATTCCTGTGCTCGATTACACGCGCTTTTTAACGCTCGCGGGGCTGCGTGAGGAGCGGAATCCCCACTCCAGCGCTTCTTCTGCTGGCAAACATCCTAATAGCGGAAGTGGAAGATTGGATTTCGATACGATTGCGGAGACCTGTCGAATTGGGCCCCCCCACCGGAGCACCTTCGTGCGATCATTTTTCTATCGGACCCTTCCGAAAAGGAGCCGGGGGGGGAAAAGCTCGGGAAGGATCGAAAAGTTGATAACCCTCCACGTATTGACGAAAATGAAGAAGAAGAAGAAGAAAAGAAAGACGAATATGCCGAAGAAGAGGAAGAGACTACGGAGAGCCTGATGAGCTACGCGTCCTCCTTTCACGACGCGGCGGAGATGGGGGAGGACTTCATCGACGCCCTGAAAGAAACCCAAAGGGAAGCGGAGGCCTTGACAATGGTCGTGCATTCCCCTGATTATTACAGCGAAAATACCCTCAACGCTAACGGCAAACAAGCAGAAGAAAGGGCTCTTTTGAAAGAGGATCTCGCACCTCTGGAGGGGGTTGTTTTACTAGGCCAAGGGGCTGACGACGAAAAAGAAGAAACCGAAGCCGAAAAAACAACCGCACATGCGAAAAGTTCCTTAACGAGCCATGCGCCTTCCATGGATCTTCTGATTGGTTCATATTACGCCAAGCGAACCTCCTCGCAGGGGATTCTACGGCGTACTACCACGATCATGAGCAAGGGAAAAGAACAGGCTTTGGGGAAAAAAGAAGCCCCATTGGCGTCTTTTCCCATTTTTACGCCGGCTTTAACGCCCATTCGACCGCCTTTTTGACCATTTCCCTTCTCGGCTGCGGGCCGGCGGAGTTGGCGGACGGCATGGGCATGGCGGTGGCCTGTCGATTTTTCCGCCTGCCCTTCCCAACAAGCGCCGTCGATGTTATCGTCCTCGGGGCTGAGTTAATCCGACGAAGACGGGTTACACTGAGAGAAAATCCACCAGAAGAGGGCTTTGGAAACGACGAGGAAAAAAATAAAGCCCATTGGGGTCTTTCCTGGGCTACTAAAAGGCCCTCCCCGATTCCTTTGCGGGGGGGGGATAAGAAACCCAAAAGGGACCGAAAAAAGAGCACGGGGCTGGTGGTTTACACCACCCCTCGCGAGCTCGTGCGGGGGTTGGAGGTACAGTACGGGATCCCCTCCCATCGCCTGGTGGGCTTTGCTTGGCTGCGGGAGTGCTATAAACAAGCCCGCCAGCTCGACGACCACCACCCCAAGCCAAAAGAAGAGGAAAAGGAAAAAGAAACCATCATCTTTTCTCGCCCGGACCTCCGCTTAAGGTGGAGGAGCTGCCGAGTATTTCCGACAGGCGCTACCGCGTTTACGCGTGGTCGCCTCCGGCAGAGGCGTTCGCCCTCAGCGATAACCCCCCGGCGGCAACCGCAGAAAACGAACTTCAAGAAAAAGAAGACTCCCGCAAAGAAGACCCTCAAAAACCTCTAAAAGACAATCATAAAGGAGGAGATATGACGTTAAACCTCATCAAAGCCGCTTCTACCCCTTCTCTTCCTCCTTCGCGGAAGAGTAGGGGGATGGGCAATTTCCAGCTCACCGCCAAAGCCCCGCACTCGGCGGCGATCATTAAAAAAAATTCAAACGAAGACCCCTACCAAGCCGAGCTCGAGCGCGCGAGGACGATGCTGAATGCCCTACTTCGCGTGTTATCTTCGACGTCTTTGGAAAATGAACAGGCAAGTTCGGCAGGAAAGCCGTCGACGGGGCTTTTTAAAGGATTGGTTTTATGTTTTAGCGAAGGGGACTTCACGCGGATGGATTTGGCGGTGGTTCGTGGGCTGGTGAACTTTGGAGGAGGGCGGTGGATAAAAAAGGCGCCGTCGGAGTGGCACCGCGCGCTTGAAGGAAGAGGGGCGTCTTCGGGAGCTCCCAAACGCGAATTACAGCTAACACATGAAAGCGAAAGTGTGAAAAACTCGGGAAATGACGAAAATGGTGGAAAAAGGGCGCTAAAGGAAGATAATCCCAACGATAGTAGCAGTCAGACGCTCACTGTAGGGGGGGCTGGAAATGGCCGTCCGCAGGAATGTCGCTTTTGGAAAGCTGAAAAAGCTTTTTCTGCGCAGCACGTTGGCGTCTTTTCATTTTAAATCCTTATCATCTAAATCTGAGCAGTGCATTAAAAAGATTTCGATGGAAAATGAGGAAACCGAGGAGGAAAAGAAGTTCAGCGGTGTACGGGGGTGGCTGCAGGCGTGCGAGCCTCTTTCAAATGACGGTAATTCCTGTCTGTTCGGGGAGGCCTCTCCACCCATTGCGGAATTAAGTATTGTGAGCAGCCTAGAGGAGGCTAAATCCACCCCCACCTCTACAACAACCATGCGAATCGCACAAGGCAACGGAAAAGCTCGTGAAGGTACTCAAAAAGGGGAAAATCTTAATATTAATAATAATAGCCATAACAATAATGTGAATAATGTTAATAGGCAGATCGAAAAGCTTCGGATTGCCGCTGTGCGATGCCAACCAATGCTTGCCCTTTATGTTATGCCGCATTCATACCAACAACCCGACGACAAAACGTCCCCATCCGATAAGAAAACGGCAGCTTTTAATTCTAAAAAGGCAAACGATTCTAGCGAGCTTGGAAAGGATGCGAAATCCTCTTCCTTTCCTTTGCGTTTTCTCCCGCGGATTACCTCGGACTACCTGCTCTGCTGTTTAGCGAGCGGTCGGCTGCTCAACCCGCGGGCCTGCTTTACCTTCCACCGCCCAACCCTGCGAACGGACGACTACGCCGCCCTTCGCCTTCGACAGGTGCAAAAAACGGCTGGAAGGGACAACAAAAAAAAAGCAGGGCCTTCTTCTTTTGCGTTTTCGTCGTCGAAGGCCTTTCCGGAGCTCTCGCAGTGGGTTTGGAAAAGACGTTACGCCAAGAAAGGCTCCGTTGGGGTGTGCATTTCCTTCCTGTGGGTTTTACCAGGGAGTGCCCCTCCGCCGCCGCTGGGGACCTCTCACGAAAACGAAAAGGCAAAGGGGCAGAAATATGAAGAAGTCCACGAAAAGGAAAAGAAAGAAAATCAACCGCGCGTGATAGCGGAGGAAATGGCTCCTCTTTTGCGTTCGTTGGTGTATGGCTTTTGCCAGGTCGTAAAGGTCCTCGGCGGGGCTGTTTGGGAGACCTACGACCCTAGCGCGGTAACCCACGTCGTCGTCGTGGATGTCCTTTCGATTTTATCGGGCAGCCTAGACGCCCTTTACGGAGGTCAACCGCCAAAAGAAAAGGAAAATACTGAAGAACATGAGGGCAAACAAGAAGAAAAAGAGAAGGCTGCGGTGTACTGGCCCCCATGCATGCGCGAGGCGGCTTTTTCGTCGCAGCTCGGCGGTGAGGTCTCCGTGGTCTCCCTTAAATGGCTGGAGGAGAGCATGCGGTGGGGCTTTTTTGTGGACGAATTGGCCCCGCAATACGCCTGGGAGCCGCCCAACCTCCCATTGGGGGGAAAAGAAGACGCCCTGGCAGCCCTCGTGCGATCGGGCGCATTCCAAGAAACAAAAGCGCCCCAAGACGCTCAACACGAGCGTCTAAACACCGTGCCGGATAGCGGCAAAGAAAGCGTGGGAGGAAAAGTGCATCGCTCGCCGAGTGCGCGTCGCGGTCGATCGCCTTGTTTAGTGCAAGGCCGCGTCGAGGACAAGACGAAGGGCATCAACAACAAAGAAGAAGAAGGCGCCGATGCGCTTCTTCTTCAGCACCTGACGACGGCGTTTAACTTTCGAACGCCGGTAAAATCGCTCGACGGCGGGGCGGCCCTGCCATCATCAGCAACATCGTCGTCGCCTTCGCGGCCCCGCGGGATTCGAGGGGCGGCGCCGCCGCCTTCGCCGATTCGCCAACTTGCGGAAATGATGGAGACGACGGCGTCCTCGCGGGGGACGAAAACGCGCCGTCGTGGGCCCTCGCCTTCGGAGGGAACCGCCGAAGGCGAAAAGGCCCCGCCCCTCGTGCGAACTTCTCCTCAAACGCCGGAACGAAGGGCAGTTAAACCGCGCGTGGGCGATGGGCCGGATGATTTCGCAGAAAAATCTCTGATGGTGGGGTACGCCTTCTCAGATCAGGCCTGCACGCCTGTGAAATTAGGCACCCGAAAGCCGCTTGTCAGCCCTTTCCATCACCCTTCCCACCCTTTGGATGTTAGCGAACGGCCTGTTAAGCTGTTGGCGTCTAATACAAACGCTAATGAAGAGGGGGAGGGGGGGGAAGCGCCCATTGCGACGTTAGAGCATTCTCACGAAAAGGAAGACTATGAATCGGTTATTTCTGTGGGAGAAGGTCAGCGGCTTTCCTCCGCGGTCATCCCACGCGATTCCACGCAAACCAACGACGTCGCCGGGGAAGTGCACCCCACCCTTCTTGGCTGGGATCATTTGACAAGTGAAGGTCCGATAATTCTACCGCCCATTAGCATAAATGGCATGGGCGGTAAGCAAACTCGGCAGGACAACGCGGTGATCATAAGTCCTTCCTCCTCTTCCAGCTCGCAAGGCGTGGAGGGGATGAGCCATGTGGGGAAAAAAGAAGAGGCTTCTGTAAAATTCAACGAAGAAGTCATGCGAGTACATGCCCTTTTTCAGCCCGAAGGAAGTGAGAGAAAGGTTTTGAAGATTTACGTCCTGCACGACCTACCCGGGCGAGAGGCCCTTCTTGAGCGGTTTAAAGCCGCCGTCGGGAATTTAATCCCCTCCCTTCCCCCTGCTGTCATTTCCAACAAAAAGGACCCGTTCTTTTCTCCGCCTGTTGGGGGTTGTTTGCTGGGCTATAAAAAGCCTAATGCTCGTGAGATTCGCGACCATTCGCCGCAAACGGCGGGGTTGTCCGCTTTCTGTCCAATTTCTTTTGTGGAAGACTACCGCCGGGTCGACGGCCTCGTCGCGCACGAGCTGAACACGCGGGAGAGCGTTTTGGCGGCCATTGCAGCCGGTATTTGGCTTCTTCAGCCGGGTTTTCTTTTTTATGTGGTGGAAAAGCTCGAAAACGAACGTCGTGGCGAGGCTGTGGATCTTTTTTCTGCTCTAGAGCGCTTTGCGTGGGAGAACGCGGGCCCCGGCCTGCGCTCCTCCGCGATGAGCAATGCCCTCGCCAAGCGGGCCGCCCTTCACCGTCAACGACGACAGGCCGGAAGGGGTCTGGTGTTTGATCAGAAAGTTTTTATTTTATGCTTTTTAGACAAGGAAGGGGTGGGGAAAAAAGACTCGACGGTGACCCCCTCCGGAAAGGGAAACGTCCCGTGTTTAGCATTTCATAAGAACACCGATCCCGCGCTATCGTCTGAGGGTACAAACGTCCGGCCCGGACAACTTCCTTGCGATTGGAGGAATAAAATTGCACCGATTGCGCGTTTAGTTTACTCAGGGGGTGGAATCCTCCTCTGCACGGCGCGAATTCGCCTGAATAATCATAACAACAACAATAGCGAAAAGACAAGCCTTGTGGAGCATGATTCTAAGGATATTAACAGCAGTTCTTTCAGCCCTCACGAAGGCGATCCCACATGGCCGCCTTTGGAGCTTACCGCGCTTGGATTCCCCTCCAGTTCGCATTCGAAGTGGGTTTATTTGACGGAAGATGGGAATGAAGGGGAAAGTGTCTTGGATAGTTCGCCGAAGGAAAGTGGTGAGGATGGGATATTAGAAGTCTTTTCAACCCTTTTTGTGTGCGGGGGCGTTAGCCTGCTGTCGCCGTTATCGTGCTATGGCAGATGACAGCGCAAAGGGCGCTTTGGATCTCCCTCACGGGGTTGAAAATGCCCGCCAAAGGCGTTCCCCATCCACCGCGAAGGAGCCCTCTACGGAGACGTCTTCCGCGGCGGAGCTTATTCTTCTGATGGATTCCTCCCTTCTGAACGAACGGCTCTTTTCTTATGCGGGTTGTCAACCTTCGGTGGGTGATGAAAGCATGGCTTTGCCTTCTCCGCCCTCCACTACGCTCCGGGGTTGGTGGAGCCGCGTTTTAAGCGGCGCCAAAGACCCCAAGCCGCGCGCGGCTTTAAAGTACGTTATCCAAGACATTCAAAACGAATCTCGAACTTCTCTGCAGGCTGAAAATAATAAAGCGCGAGAAAAGCGTGGGACTCTGGCCTTCAACAAAGAGGCCATCGCCCTCAGTAATCCTTACGACGGCCTGACATTGCCCTCTGCGGGGTTTCGGGCGGCAGTTCAGCCCTCAGGGGCGCTTTTTTCAAACCCTCCTGCCGGGAAATCATCCGATGAAATTGCTTTTGTGCATAAGTTTGTACGGAACGTTCGTCAGCATGCGGAGGGGTGGCTGGCGGGCTCGATTTTCAGCTCGGAGGGCCCCCAAAGCGGGGATTTGTCAGAGCGGGATCGTGCCCTGCAGAACGCCTGCCGTCAACTTGCGGGGGCGCGGCTTTTTTCCGTCAAGACCATGAACTGGCTCGCGCGTAAGGTGATTGGGCAGAGGGGGCTTGAACAAGATCCTGTCAGTTGTCTAGGGACGATCGCGCTGGAATAAAAAACAAAAATAGAAAAAAAGGCGAAGAAAAGGACGTAAAATTTGCCATGTTATGTGGGGGAGGAAGCCCTGTGCCATGGTAAATAAAGCACGCACGGCAAGGTTCCGAAATATAGAGGCATTTTATTAGTAATGTCGATTATTTGTTCCCCTATAGAAAAAAAAGCATCAGATGATAGAGTAGACGGTATATATATATATATATATATATATATAACCACATAAACGAAGCAAAACTGACTAGTAGCATGAAAAAAAGATGCTGAGAAATGCATAGCGCTTGGTATTTATTTATTTTTTTGAGCAGGGGTCTAAACCAACATGTTATTGATCCGACGCTGAATTGGACTCTTCTCTTCTTCAGTATCGAAAACCCTTCTCTTTTATTAGCTCTTCTAAAAAAAGATAAAAGAGAAGGGTATAGAAAAAATTTCCTCTCATAAAGGAAAAAGGAATAAATAAAAAAGAACATATTTTTTGTTTGTTTATTTTTGCACTCAGTATTTTTTTTCTTTATTTTGCTCTGCTTACTATTAGTATTATCATTGTGATCATTTTTTTCAATCTACGCATTGTCCCACATATTCACACAGCTTTAATATATATATATATATATATATATATATATTCCGCTTTTCATTATTATTTTTAGGTTTCTTTTTTTTTTTGCGTGTGTGTATGTGTGTGTGTGTGGAAAAAAAAAAAAAAATTGGGACACGTGCTGGAACAATACTCTCTCTATATAGAAAGAGAGGGGGATACTTCTTCCCCCCCCTTCTCTTCTCTCTGCCCTTTTAAACCCATACAGACGACAGACGGGTCTTAGCATTTATGATTAATCCAAAGTATTGGATACCAGACGCGGTGGCGGTGCAATGTCAGGGCTGCTGTCGGGTCTTTTCTCTGATTCTTCGCCGCCATCACTGCCGGCACTGCGGGGAGGTTTTTTGCGCGTGGTGTAGTGATCGCCGGCTATGGCTCCGTCCGCTTTCCACGCCCATGACGAGATTGCTGATGTGGTGCTTCCCCTCCAGCGCGGCCGCCGCCTGGCGTGGGCGAAAGCCGTCGAACATCGACGCGGAATGTCACCAACCACGCGAAGGCGTCGAAAGAGGAGGAAGGCACACCGTCGTCGAAGAGCGCACGCGCTGTCCGAGCAGCGGCGAATCGGACGCCGTGTCCTCGACCGTTCGTTCTCGATTAAGCCCCGCTGGTCTTATCAGCCTCTTGAGCGAGCGGGGCGTTAACAAAAAAGAACGCTTTCGCGCCCGTCTTAGCCATTTGCGAGCTTTCGAGGGCGCCCCCGGCGGGGAAGAACAGGAAGACGACGGGGAAACCCCGAAATCGACGGGGGCGAATTGCGAGGGCTCGGCGTTGTCGTTGAGGGCCTTTATTGGCGGGCGGGGGCTGTCGGCCGAGCGTCCCGCCTCCACGCGTGCAAAAGACGCGGGCGTGCGGCTGGGGGAGAAGGCAGAGGAGGCCGCGTGGGACCCCCGCGCCCCTCGACGTGTGGGCGAGGATGGGCTGGTGTGGTACCACGTCCGCGTCTGTCGGGGGTGTTTTCGTTATTTACGCCAGGGGGACGCCCTCGTCGAGGAGGCCGCCCTGGCGGGGTCGTTGATCTCGTCGTACGCCCAAAGCAGCCCGCCAGGCTCCCCGGGCTCGCTACCCCCCAAACTAATGGCCCCAACGGCGACGACCATGGCAACCGCGGCGGCCGCGCGGGCGCTCTCCGGGGAAGGCTCCACCACCTCTCCGTCGGTGCGGCTTGGCGAGTCCGTTTGTAGTGCCTGGGGGGCGCTTTGCTCGCATTTTAGCATGGGAGAGGCCTTGCGCGCTTCTGGGCCGCCGCTGTCGAAGAGCGCGCGCGGGGCCGCTAGCGGCGGCGGGGATGGGGCTGTGAGGCCATCCAAATCGGGCCCTTCTTCGGGCGAAAAGACGCCGCTGCTGGCGGGCCCGGGGGGGCCTCCCCCGAAGGAAGGCAGCTGGGCCGCCCCCACCCCCCCCGAAAGCCTGAACGACGTCAGCTCGAGCGATCAGCTGAGCGGGTCCTCGCCGCGGCCGGTGCTGCCGCCCCGGCCGTACCCCCCGCCGCTCGCGCTCAGGCAGCGCTCGATTGCCGTCCTGCTTTTCGACGAACGCGGCTGTGCGTTTTGCGGCCCCGCGGCGCCGTCGGGCGCGGCCGCCGAGGCGTCCCCGCTGATGGCGAACGGCCTGCCGCGGCTCTCGCTCTTCCTCGCGTGCGCCGTGCGGGTGCCCGGCGCGTCCGCGGCGGCCCCAGCGAACGCGCTCCTCCGCGCGCTGCTGAGCGAGCCCCGACGCGGCGCCTGGACGCTCCGCGCGCTCTTCGAGGAGCTCGCGGCGGGCAGCGGCGGCGGGCGGCGGGCCGCGTCGCCGTCGCGGCGGGGCAGCCCACGGCGGGGGCCCGCGGCCGCTGCCCGCCGCCGCGACCGGACGGCGGCGTACGGCGCGGAGGTCGACCTCTCCGCGACCGCGGGGGGGCCGCGGAAGGACGTCGTCGTGCGCCTCGGCGGGGGCGCCGCGGCGGTGCGCCTGCAGGGCCTCGCCTCGCCCTCCCCTCGCCGCGCGGGGGCGGGGGCGGCCCGGGGGGGCGGCCCCGGCCTGCTGCGCGTGCCCCCCCCCCCGCGATCGCCGACCTCGCGCCCCCCTCACCCGCCTGAGCGTCGACAGCGAGGGCTACCTGGTCGTCGTCCTGCGCCGCGGCGCGGCCCGCGCGGGCGGGGCCGGGACCCCCGGCGCCTCCGCGGCGAGGAGCATCGCCGGGCCCTCGCCGGCCCCCCTCGCCGCGGGGGCGGCCCCCGGCGGCCGGCGAGGGCCCCGCCTTCGTCGGCGGGCAGCTGCTCGGGCTCTACCAGCGCATCGCCGCCTGCGGGGGCGGGTCCCGCCGATGGTCGTCCTCGACGTCTGCGCCGCCAGCGACGCCGAGGACGACCCGCCGCGGGACCCCGGCCCCGGCCCCGGCCCCGGCCATCGCCCGGACCCCCCACGACGCCGATCTCCCCGCTGCTTTGCCTGCGAAAAGGCCTTCAGCGGTGGATGCGAAACGTCCGCCAAGTGGCCCGCCAGCTCAACGTCGGCTACGTCGCCGCGACCTACGAGGATCACTACTGGGCGCCCGGCATGGAGGACGCGCGCAGGCCCCTGCTCGAGCGACCGCTCGAACTTCTCCTGTCCCGGGTGTGGGCGAGAGAGCTCCAGGCGCTGCAGCCCGAGCGCTGACTCTAACAACAACAACAACAAAAAAAAAAAAAAAAACGGCATCGACAACAAAGAGGAGGAAGGGGGGAGGGGTCAAAAAGCGCTGGGGGAAATTGCCTTTGAAGAGTGTAAAGTTGGTCCTGAAAAAATATAATTAATAATAATAATAAATCTATGGACATTATTTGTCTTTTTCGGATTATTATTATTTTCGACTATTGTTATTATTATTACGACTATTATTATTATCTCAATATGGACGTTGGGTGCTGTATGATCAGATCGTTTTTTTCCTTTTACCCTTCTTTTCTTTCTGCACTTTTGCGCTTCATGTTTACCATGGGTGCTTACGACTTTGGCATATACCATTTTTGAATCTTGACGAGAGCTTTTGTTGGTTTTCATTTCTTGACATTCACACAAGACGAGTGCTTCTTTGGTGTTTTGCTTTGTTTCCCCTGTTCTTTTTCCATAAATAAATAATGATTTTATGCATTTTTGTTTTTTTGTACCCACCCATTTCCCCATCCACCCCCCTCTTCCCTTCCCTTGAGTGTATAAATGCGTAATACTCTTTTGTATTTCTCTCTAAATTAGTTGAACTTCAGCATTATATGCTGCTTTTTATGACAGCCTTAATGGAATGGATTGGGGCCCTGGCCTATCTCGAAAACAAATTTAAAAAATTACTTATTTGAAAACAATACAATCGCTTCGATTGTATTAATTAGAGTTCTTTCCTGTCTTCCTTTTTTGGATCTCTTGATGGATGCTTTTCTTGGTTCCGGTTGTTTGCAAAGTGTTCGATATAAAGTTCTCCGATGGAAAAAAAAAAAAAAGGGGGGAGGAGAAGTAATTGTGTGTTTATATGCAAAAATGCGAAATGTATTCGTCTGATAAAATAATGATAACAATAGTAATAAAAGTACGAAAACTGGATAAGTTTCCCCCTCCCGTTGTTGATGAGAGCGAACGAAATTCACTTCGAAACATATCAAACATTGTAATTTCATTTATTTATTTACTTTTCTACAGTTCTAATACTGTATAGGTGGCATATATATATATATATATTTTTTACTTATTAACTCCAATTCTTAGAACTGTTTGACGCTCTACTCTGTGGAATCGATTATTTGTGGTGAACTGTGATTTCAGAGTCTCATTCTCCTCACCTTCATCCTTCATTTTCTTTTCCCCCTCCTTTCTTCTGAGATGCACATGCTACATTCGTATAAGGCATAGCTTCTGAAATAAATTGTTTTATTATTATTATTATTTTTTTTTCGTAAACTAATTTAAAAAGCCAGGGATATTTTTTTTGATGTTGCTCTCGTTTCTGCTATTCGTTATGCTGATGGTTTCCTTCCCTCCTCACAAAAAAAAAAAAAAGAGAGAAATGGAAGCGTTACGCCTATTTCTTAGTTTGCAAAACAATAACTTTACCCTTGAATGAATCTCTCAGCGCTGCGTTCCAGCTTAAACAACCACTTATACAGCAACACAAAAATCAAAACATTCCCTTATGCGATTAACTTATATTTCTATCTATTAGCTTAACTATTGAGGCTTATTAAAATAAAATAAAATAAAAATAAATGTCTTTGCTTTTTTCATGTTCCTTAATGCATGACCGGAAAAAGCTTGGCTTACACATCAAACCTCAAAAAAAATTATAGATGAAGTCTTAAAAGCTTGTCATCATTTTGTAACGCAAGAACATCATTTCTCAATTAGTTTTATTACCCTGTTTAACTTTATTATATTTCTATAGAAAGTGCTTTTATTTGATGGAAATCTATACATATAGAGATACATTTGTTTCATTTGCTTCCCTCGTAACCCCTACATGAGAACGTTTTATTCTTTTTGATTCTCCTTCTTCTTCGGTTAATTTATTTTTTTTTAGGTTTGTGGCCTGTTTTCCTTTTTTACCACCCCCTTGTTTAGTTTATTTCTGCAATTAAATTTTATTTCTTGTGGATAGTGTATTTTTTTGTTTCGGAGAGGGAGGGAGAAAGGGGAAAGGGGGGGGGTGAATATCTGCCGATTGAATCCTTTTGTAAATATACTCATATTTATATTCAAATGCTTTCTCTAAGCACTGAGTACTTTCTTCTTTTTCGATCCATTGAGTATGCGTCATAGTTGTTGTTGTTTTTTTACCCCTCTCCCCTTTTTACAGCTTTTAAACTCTTTTTTTACCACAAGGCAAAAAAGGGGTAGAACCATTTGGCTTTATTGGTTGTATTTGGTGTATGGGTTCAACACGGGAACAAGTGATGTTGTTCTTTCTTCTCCTTTTTGGTTTGCTTGCTTTTATCATTCTTCACTTCATGATAACTTGAATTCTTTTCTCCTCACCACACTCTTCTTGTGGAGGTGTAGGTTTTTTTCTTTTTTTTACCCCCTTTTTCTTGCTTGGGAAGGGGGGAGCGGGCGCCTTTTTCTTCAGACGTGCATTTTCTGCTTGTCAGTCCCCTGCTTATAATACCTCATTTTTGTGGTTGTACCAATAGAAAAAAATAACCTCATTCTTTGCGTTTTTGAAAAAACATCTCGATCTCTTTTTTTTTTTTTTTTTTTTTTTTGTGTGTGGGGGGAGTTGTCTAGATCTATTACTGTGTTTTTTTTGTTTGTTTGTTCGTTTTTTGACATGGTATTTCATCCCTCCTCTTTTGATTTACAGCTCTAACTTATAAAAAAAAAACTTAGTTTTTCCCCTTTATATCAATAGTGCTGAGAAATGAAGTCCGTAAACAATGAATGACGAATCGTCTGTACTCGAGCGAAAGGAGGCCTATCCCGTAGGGAAGAAAAAAAGCCCGATAGCCCCTCTAATTTGGAGAGAATTGGGGCTATTTGACTGGTTGGTGTTATTATTATGATCTCATTACTTTGCGTATGCATTGCATTTTTTCTTTTCCTTTTTTTACCCGCCCACCTTAAACGTGTTAGCTCTCACTTCAAGCAATAATAACCGAGCAAAAAAAAAAATGGTTCGAGCACACATACTTTAATGGAAACAGCAAATATATATTTATTTATGTTAAAAAGGAGCCCAAGCACTGAATTTGTTCACATTTTTCCCAGTTATTATCGATTCACCCAAGGATTATAATGAAGTCGGGCCTTCTTCGTGAGTCCGCGGCGCGGCGTGATTTTCTACGGCGGTATGCTGCCCCAATAAATAACGTTGCCTTTTCGGCATCCTCAAAGGGAAAACGTTCCCATCAACGCGATGCTAAAATCCCTACTGTTCGCTATGCGTCCTCGTGGGCCTTCCCTGGATTCTCTCTCGTTAATAAGGATCCAACGCCGTTGCGGGTTTCCCTTCAATTGGGAAAATACTACAACACGGCCGAGGAGGAGGAGCAGGACAAGGTATTAGAGGAAGAGGAGTTCAGCACCGTGCAGGAACGGGCCGAGGAGGAGGACGCTTTTCTTCCCCTCTTCCATCGTCTTTCCGGCAAGGCCGACGCCCTCGAGAAGGAACTTCGTCGACTACGATGGGAACTGCTGGAACGACGTCAGCTGCTGATGGATACTCGCGGAGGAAGTTTACTTGGTCGCCAGGCAAACGCACGACGGGCGATGGAGCACGCCCTTCTTAAAAAGAGACGTGCGCGCAAAAGCGGCGAGCATTTTTTCCGCCCAGCGGTCCCCCCAAAAGGAGAAGAAGACGCCTCTTTCTCACATGCAGAAAGTAATGAAAATCATCCCGAGGATCTAACGCTGACGATGACGGACCTTCAGCCGTACATCAATTGGTGTGGGTCCTGCTCCGTCATCGTGCGCGCGGTGGCTTTTCTTCCTCGTTGGTTTTCAGGGCTTTTACGAAAGTGCCATCGGCCTCTTTCTCGCAATAATAATAATAATAATAATAATAGAAAACTCCTCTTCGAAGGAGCTCGCCACATTAACGCAGGATCTGGATTATATTCGTCGAGTTCGCTCCTACCACGCGCTAAACTTCTACAGTCGGATGAACTTAACTCCCAAACGGCATATTGGACATGCAATTTATTTGCTATTGTGGAATTTGTGGATTGGATTTCAGAATAGCCTTGGATGTCTTATTTTCTATACCATGCGGGAAATAAAAGAAATCGGCTGGGTTCGAGGCCTTTTTCGCGGCCCCTTAAAAGGCGGATGGGCGGGCCTAAAATTTCTCGCCTACGGCTGGGTTGTTTCTCCCGTTATTCATATTCCCTGTGGACTATTGAATAGCCTTTACGGGCCGCTAAATTTTTTTTACAGCAAGTACTTCTTCGACGCCCTGAGTGGGCGATGGATGCAGTGCACAGTTGTCGACGCCCTTCTTTTACGGCATCTTTTACAGCGTGAAAAGCGGCTTATTCGCGCGATTGGCCGGCTGGAGTTCCGGCGAAAGCGCATGCACGGGGAGGGAAAATGGGCCCAACGACTCGCCGCGATGGGCTTTTCCCTCGAGGAGGTGGGCCGACGCATGGCGGGGAAGGGGAAACCCCCCCCCGACGGGGCGAAAAAAGACGAATCCGTGGACCTCTACGAAGTCCTCGGGGTTAAACAGACGGCGACGCAACAGCAAATTAAAGCGCAGTACAAAAAGCTCGCGATGGTTTTTCACCCGGACGTGGTGGACCAGAGGCTTGGCGCGCGTCGTTCCCAGCAGGACGACAAAAACGCCCCCGCGGAGCGCGGACAGCAGGCGATGCGGGCGAAATTCGAGTCCATCTCGCACGCCTACCGGGTGCTGTCGAACGCGGAGCGGCGTCGGGCCTACGACCGCGCGGGGCACCGCGGGGTTGAGCTGCAGGAGAGCCGCTTGGGCTCATTCCTCGCGCGAACGCCGGAGGGGATGGTCCAGGGCATTTTTGGCGGCGAGGCCTTTCGTCGAACGCTGCTTGGGGAGCTTCTGCGCTCGCACTGGGCGCTGCGGGCGGAGGCCCAAGTTAGCGTTTCCTTACACCAGTTTGAGGAGCTTATTTGCATTCGCGTTCGACAGCTCGCGCTCGAGCTCGCGGCGATCGCGGACGTGCATGCCAAAAAAGACCCCAGAGAACGCGAAAAAAGCCAAGAAAAAGGAGGAACTACTACTACTACTACTACTAATAATAATAATAATAAAAGAAATAGGCGCATACGCTACCCAGCAACGCGGTGGTAATGGCGGACGGCGAGAGGGAGGGAATCGCGCGCGGAGTACCCCCACGGCGAAATCCCTTTCATGAACGCCAGTAACCAAAACAATAGCAAAGAAGTCGAGCTGGAGCTTCGGCCTGGGAGCAATCCCTACAACGACTTCTCCAAGGACTTTGAGGATCGCTGTGAGCGGTTTGTCAGCCGGCTTTCTGAGGCCTGTTTTGGGCCTGAGCTGCTTTGCGAGGTTGGGGAGGCGTACGTCGTTGGTGCGCAGCGCTTTTTACATCTACGCCCCTTTTATACCCCCAAGGTGCTGTTAAATCGTAAATTAATGCAGGGCGTTTGGCGTATTCTGGACGCGGTGATGGAAAAACGAAATGAGGACAACATCGGCGAGGACGCGCTCGCGCGACGTATTTTCATTGAATATTTTAACATGGAGTACGACAACGTCGTCGCGGACGCGCATGGGTCGCTGCGGTATGTCGTTCAAATGGTCCTGCGGGACACCGCGGAGGACGCGGAGGTGCGGAAAAGACGCGGCTATGCGGTTTGGTGGATTGGGAAAAAAATGATGGAAAAGGGCTCGCGGTGGAATTTAGGCAAGCGGGATGATGGGGACCTCATCGCGTATGTCCAGCAAGCCGCGAACGCGCCCGCTACCACGAGTAAACCGCCAGAATTTTAGATTTTATGCGACCCCCCTCGCCCCATTAAAGAGAAAGAGGAAGAATAATAAAAAAAAAAAGAGAGAGAGAGAGGAGAGAGGGTTGATTGGTTGGTTATAAGAAAGCTCTTCATGCTCACCAATTGAAATAAACAAAAAAAAAAAAAACATTGCTTTTTATTTTTTTGCTTTCCCAATTTGTTGTGGTTAATACATTTGCTTGATGAAATAGTTGTGATGTGTAGCCTTGGGTCAGAGGGGGGCATATATATAATGCTAATAATAATAAAACCTACACATGGAGGGTGTTTTTGGTGTCTACAATGGTTTTATATAGGAACTGTCATTTGCTTGCTTGCTTTAATATTTTACCTGAATTTATCCCCTATTTCCCCCTTCTTATTCTCTTTTAAAGCCATTATAACCTCTCTTTAGTCATTTTTGTCCTTCGGCTGTGCAGCCTGTATTTTTTTGATCTGAAAAAAAGTGCTTGCTCCGCCTTCATATGATTTTGACAAATAATCTTTTTGTGTGTGTGTGTGAACAAGGAGTGTGTATACATTTCTTATAGCTAAAGGATTCTCGTTTTATTATTTTATTTTATTTTTATTACTTCCTTCAATTGAGATTGCAAACTGCAATAAAAAAAAAATAGGAAAATTTTTAAAAATCACGCATCACGGAGCCACAAGAAAGGGAATAATTTATCCACGTTCTAATCCTCAAGAAAAGAAAAAAAAAAGAAGGTAAAAAGATGAAGACCTCACGCAACGTTAGCAGTGATTGGGAGGATTTATTTGAAAGGAAAGAAACGTCCGTGACCCCATGGCGGGCCGCGAGGCTTCCTCGTCAAAGCCCCTTCAGCCCTCTCGAGGGGAATAACTCGGAAAAGAAGGGAATTCTTCTCGACTTTGGGGAGCCTGTCGAGAACACCTCCCCGGGTTCTTCCATGTTTTCACCTCTTTTAGAAGCTCTTAAACCGCTTTGCATTTGTGCAAACCAAACGCATACGCGCATTGGGGTTGGACATGAGGGCGGATTTCTCGTCTTTAAGGTCCAACAGGACATCCCAGAGGCCTACGAGGACCTCGATGGGGGGGTAAAAGCGATCAACGCGGGAAAAAAGGTAAGGAAAACTTCGAAAAGGCAAAGCCGCTTTTGCGGACGTTAAGCCATCTTGTCGTAGATCCTGCCTATAATACGGACTCGCGGACTTTTTCCTTCATCCGGCGCCGCGCGCGAATTCAACAGTGGAAGGCCGAAAGAGCCGCGAAAAAGGTGAGTGAAATTAATCCTTTTCAGCGAACTTCTGAAGACGTAAACCCGTTCTCGTCAAAACCTGCCAAAGCGGACGAAAAACGCCCAACCATAAAGACAATGGAAGAAAAACGGAGCTGCTCTCAGGGCTGTGTTAATCCACCGAACGAACGCGAGGAAATAAAAACGGCCGAGGATGACATGGACGATCTTAGCGAGGACGTCATCGCGGAGGTGAGCCCATCATTAAATCTTTTTCTTTCCTACGCGAATTTAAGCCCGTCGGGCTGTCCAACCTTTGCCAAGCACGATAGCAGGGGGAGTTCGCCTTGCAGTAAAAAAAAGAAGAAAAAAGGCGCCGAGCCGCGGGAAATGAGCAGCCCAGACGAAGAAAATACAGCCTTGGCGGCTTCTTTTTCCTCATTGTCGGTGGGAAAGAAAAAACCCACCATTACCACCCCCGTCAGGGTCCTTTCCTTAGCGTGGAATAACGACAGACGACGACGACGAAGAAGAAGAAGAAAAAGACGGGAAAAATGAAAACGGAAGTCCTTTTTTGCCTTTTTTTCCTCATCCCCGCGGGTGGTGGGGTTTGCCGGCGGAGGGGTTGGCCTCCTCGCGCTGTTGTACGATCAGCCCAGGCTGGCGCTCAGGGGAGGGGGCCCGCGGCCGATGGGGAACTCGCGCGAAATTTTTTTAATCAGCGGGGGCGTTGTTTTTAACATTTTAAAAAGAGCCTCACCCGTGCAGGAGCTCGTGCTCGACGCGCGGGTTCTAATTAGCATGACCTCGCAGGAAATACGTTTTTACGCGAACCCGATGGAGCGGGAGTGGACGGCCTGTCAGTGCGTTCTTCCTCTTCAGGGCGTGCAAACTTCCCTGAAGGGACCCACGGCGTGCGATTTTAGAGTGTATGAAGGAATACCCTCGGCGGGTTGGGGCAAAAAGAGTCTCGTTGAGCAGGGAGAAACGATGGAAAAAAATGAAAAGGAGGAAACTCCTTCGGATAGCTCGCCGCGGTCGATGCCTTTCGCGATCGACTACGCTCGCAATTTTCTGCTAACGAGGTGTGGGGAGGGCCAAAATCGCTTTCTTCTTCTCCATTTTGCCACCTCGCCGCGGGTGGACCTGGTCTCCCCACGGCGCGTGCTGTCTTTTCCCATCCCCCAGCAGGAGTTGACGATTTCCTCGCGTAAAATACGCGCCGAGGCGGAGAAAAAAACGGAGCATCTTCGCGAGCCTTTTCGGGGCGCCATGCCGACGGCCATTCGCGTGCAGGTCATCGCGGCCTCCCCGGCGAAGGCCCATCAAAACGCGCTCGATCAGCTCGCCTTGTACATCGGTCGAGCACCCCTTTTAGGGCGTTTACGTCCTTCCCGGGCCCTCCCCCCCAGTGCGTTGGCCTCGCCCTCTTCTTTGTCGTTGTCTTCATCTCCTTTATGGCTTACGTCGCCTTCGCCTTCCTCTTCTTCTCCTGGGGGGGCGTTAGAGGAGGCGCTGCTGGTGGCCGCGTGTAGTATTTGCGGGACGCGCATTACCTTATGGTTGTTGACCCCGTCTTCCGAGCCCGCGAGGGAGGGACACGATGGGCCTTTTCTCGAGAACGAAAAGAACACCGTTTCAAGGGTTAAAAATTGCACCTTTGCGCAAATTCGCGTCTTTCGAATTGGATTTCGCCTGCCAACGGATCCTTTTTCGATCTGGGGGCGTCATTCCCGGCCCCACAAAGGCAACCCTCACAACTTAACGAGCGGAAATGAAACGGAATTTTCGTATGGCAGTATTCACAGGGCCGAAGAGGATAGGAATAGTACGATGAATCGTAGGAGTGGGCCAGCAGGTGCCTGTCGAATCCATCAATTGCAGTTTATTCATCATGGGCAGTTTATTTTCTGCGTACGAGAAGGAATGATGTTGATTTTTTCAACGATGGAAGAGGACCCCGCGGAGAGAGCGGCGGGGGCGTCGAATCCCCCGCAAGCCACAGTAAACCATCGCTCCATTTTGAACAACGCCGTCAAAAAAGTTATCCCAGGAGGATTTCGTTTTTTTCACGACTACGCTCGCCAGGAATGGTTCTCTTGCCGAGCCCCACTTCCGCTAAATGATCCCATCTTTTATCCGCAATGGCTTTGGATGTATAAACAAGACCTTCTCGCAGGAGATAGCAAAAATGAGAGTAGTCATAAACGTGGCCCCTTGCGAGAGGGCCAAAGCATTATAAAAGGTGAGTATAGCGTTTATGATGCCATGGCCTATGGCAATGATAGAAGTGCAATGGAAGAAGAAAAAGGAAACAGGAAAAATGATAGTTTTCTCGCACCACAGACGACGTCTTCGCGTTTTGGTAGATGGGTTTCCCAGCTTACGCAATCTACCACAGCTACTACTACAGGAGGAGGAGAGAATTCCACGGAAAGGCACTCGTTAGGGAATTCCATTCACAAATCTCCTTTCGAAAACGCCCTACCACGCCCAATGATCGCCCCTTCAGGGGCCTTACTGAACGAATCGGAAGGATGGGGCGAAAAAGAGGCCTCTGCGCGTTCGGAAAATGCCCTTTCCTTCTCCGGAAAGTCTTCTTTTTCTCCTCGGTGGTCGCCTTTTATGCCGGTTGAGGGATGCATTTTCGTCTGGGAGCACGATATCGCGCGCGCAACGGCTAATTCCCACCCCCTACGGCCCCGCCAACGCACCTTTGCACTTTCCAAGCTTTTTGCCAACCTCAACTTCGCCTTCGTTGGGTTCTACGCTGCCCATGAGTGATAGTAATATTAATTATCAAAATAATAAGAATAACCAAAGTAGTAGTGTTGGGACGATTTCAAGAAAAGTGGTTTTGGATTGCGTGACCTGCGATGGGGCTTTCTTGAATATTCGCCTCTACACCAAAGAGGGGGCCCTCTACTGCTCCCCGGCATTACCCTGCACGCTGGTATAGAGAAATATATATATCTATATATATATAGAATATTACAATTGAAAAGGCTTTATCAAGATATATATTTTTTCATGGATAAGCCCACATAGGATGTTTTTCCTTTTTCTGAATTCAGCATCTAGATTTTTAAAAAGGAAATTCCATGCTTTATTTTATTAGTATCATTCTCACATACACTGTATATTCCTTTTTCTAAGATGTGTTTACGTGTTTATTTTACGTTAGTGTGCATGCTTTTATTGCTGTAAAATAAATATCCTTCCAAGGGAGGGGGAAGAGAGAAAAAAAAATACAAGTTGAATACCCTTCTTTTTTAAAATGTATGTGTACCCTCCTTCGATATCTACTGCTGTAAATGTGCCTTTTCTGTCATGATGTGGTAATAACCCCTCAGATCACTGGTAAAGCCTGAAGGATTCTAGCTGGTAAGGCCAACTATTTCCTCTTCAACAGCTTAAAATAAAGAAAACATGTGTTAAAAATATTTATTTATTTATTACTATTATTATTTGCTTACAATTTAGTCTTCTACAGTACTTATTGCGATGCCTTTTCGCCCGTCTCTACTCTCAAGTTATGCAGTTTTACCCTCCTCCTTCCTTTCTTTCTTTCTCTCTCTCTCTCTCTTTTTTTTCCTTTTTCCTGCGATGCATAAACATCAAGAATAGTAAATATAAATATACCTTCCTATACTTAAAATATTTTTTTTAAAAAAAAAAAAAAAAGATATATATATATATATATATATGAGCACAGAAAAAGAAAGTGATCTGCAGACACCCCCAGTGACCGTCTTCACGGCCTTCGCGAGCACGACGAGGGCCTTACGGCAGCTGAACATCGAGCGAATTCGTGTAATAGGCCTCAGCAAAGGATGCGATGAAAGCCCCTGGTCCCTCTTAGATAGTAATAATAATAATGTTAGGCAAGCTTCTCTTCCTGTGGAATGCAAGGGGTTTATGATGAGCGCTATAATCTATACTCTGAAGAAAGCGAGGAAGACAATGGAAGGATTCGCGTGGTATCGGAACAGGAATTTATGCAGGAGTTTGTCTTTCAGTCCAGGCCGTGTGTGATTTTGGACGCCCTCGAAGACTGGCCCGCGCGGCAAAAATGGAAAGATGATGTGTATTTATTCGATCTCGACCATCACCTCCCGTCGGAATCTGAGGAGGACGAAGAAAAGATAGAAAAAAATCCCCACGCGCACGGCTCCAAGAAGGTTACCGTTGCCCTCACCCCCAACGGCCGCGCCGATGCGGTGACCTACGTCGTGTACGACCGAAGGGACCTCCCCGCGGAGCTGAAGGACGCCTCTTCGGGCGAGCCTTCCGCGAAATCGACCTTTTTGCTCCCCGATCACCCTCTTCTTTCTGAGGACGACAAAAAGGACGAAAACGTGATCGCGGAAAAGCTCTTTATGCAGGCCGCGGAGCTCAAGGTCACCCTGCCGGAGCTCTATGAACTGCTCTCGCAAAGCGCCTCCGTGCGGCTCCCGGCGCGGCCGATGTTTATTGACATGCGGGCCTACAAAGAAGCGAAAAAACAAAACCCAAACACCCCGACCCCGTTTATCGCCTACGCGCAGCTGCAAAACGACTGCCTGAACACCGAGTACGCCCACCTTCGCGCCGACGTCGCGGCGAATGTGCGGCACTTCGGCGAGCGGGTCTTCGCGGGGCCCCTGGTGGCCGCGAACCTCTGGCTCGGCGTCCCCGGCAGCGTCTCGTCGCTGCACCAGGACGGGGTGGAGAACCTCTACGCGGTGGTGCGCGGGGGGAAGGCGTTCGTGCTGATCCCGCCCTGGGAGGGCGCCTTGGTGCCGTGCCCGAGGCTGCCGGGGGCGGGGTTCGTGCTGGACCGCGCGGGGCCCACCGTCGCCTTCGCGGCCTTCCCGCGGAAGGATCGGGACGTCGTGCCGTGGTTCGACGACGACGTCGTCGAGGAGGGGCTGGCAGGGGACAACAACGACAACGACAACGAACAACACAACGACAACGACAACGACAACAACGACAACGACAACGACAACGAACAACAACGACAACGACAACGACAACGACAACGACAAACAACGACAACGACAACGACAACAACAACACACGACAACGACAACGACAACGACACGCGACAACAACAACGACAACGACAACACAACAACGACACACGACAACGACAACGACAACAACAACGACAACAACGACAACGACAACGACAACGACAACAACACGCACAACAACAAGACAACGACAACAACGACAACGACAACAACGACAACGACAACGACAACGACAAACAACGACAACGACAACACAACAACAACGACAACGACAACGACCGACAACAACAACGACAACAACGACACAACGACACGACAACAACAACGACAACAACGACAACGACAACGACAACGACAACAACAACGACAACGACAACGACAACAACAACGACAACGACAACGACAACGACAACAACAACGACAACAACACAACACAACGACAACACAACACGACACAACGACAACGACAACACAACACAACGACAACGACACAACAACACACGACAACGACACGACACGACAACGACAACACAACGACACACACAACGACACAACAACGACAACGACAACGACAACGACGACAACGACAACAACAACAACGACAACGACAACAACGACAGCACAACGACGACGCCGCGGTGTCGAGCGCGGAAAAAAAGGAGGCGAAGGAACAGGCGGACGACGAAAAGACGAGGACGGTTCACCCGCTCGTGGTCCACGTGCGCGCCGGGGAGACGCTGTATTTGCCCGCGCAATGGCTGCACCGCGTCGCGCAGTACGCCGGCGAGGAGGACATCACCGCCCGTGCGCAATATCGCGCACGCCGGAGAGAAAAGGAAAAGGAAAAGGAAAAGAATAATGAGGGCTCCCCTGCCTCCTCTTCGTCGTCGTCTTGTGCGCAAAAAGACGAAGAGGAGAGGGCAAACGGGCAGCAGCGCCCTCCACTGCCTTTAATAGCGGCGGTGAATTACTGGTTTGATATTAGCGCCACCAACCCCGCGGTGGCGACGCTCCGGAAGTTTGGCCTTCTCCTCTAGAGGGATAGGATTCTTTCGCTTTTATTTTTTTATTTTCTGAAAAAAAAAAAAAAAAGGGGGGGAGGGTTATTATGGCTAATGTGATTAATGTTATTAGTATTAGCAATAGCATTTCATGTATGAGAAGCGAAAAAAAAAAAAAAAGATCTATGGGTTGGGCGAACGGAGTTAACTTAGATAAATTAATTCCTAGGTTCCTTTTTTTTTTTTGTATGCGTGCTTTCTTTTTTGCTTTTCGTTATTTTTTTCTCTTGTTGAGGATGGAAAAAAGGTCGTTGGGGGCGTATTTTCTACCTTCACGCGGTTCAACAGCAAAATGGCCCCCAAAAAAAAAGAAACGAAAGAAGACATTCTCTTTTAACGCTTTATGTTTTGTCCTTTCCATAACCCTTCAAAGATGCTCTTTTTAGTATCTTTTAACATGTCCATTATTATTTTTTTGGCGGTAGTTATTATCTGTTTTTTATTATTGTTGTTTTTCATTCAAATCTAATCAACCCCCTCCCCACCCCTACCCCACACACACATACACACGGAGAAGCCTCTTTCTCTTCTTTTATTTTCCCCTATAGTAGGTATCAGAAAAAAGTACTATTGAACCTCAGAAATTGTGGAGAAAAAAAAAAAAGATGACGGAGTGCTCTCTGCTCGTTCGTTCGGCGGCGGCGGGTCGTTTTTTGATGTTGGCGACCGATTTCCCCTCCGCGCGTGTCTTCGACACCGCCAGCGCCGCCCTCGCCGCGGTCGTCGAAGTTCCGCGAAAGAAAAACAACTTCTCCTGGGCCCTCACCTCGACCACGCTCTGCTCCGTTGCCCTTACAGCCCATGATGAGGCCTTTTCAGTCCCTTCTACTGCGTTTTCCCTTTATCATAAGAATAATAATACTAATAATAGCAATGATAAAGTAGACAGGAAAACAGCCAAGGAAGAAGTGGGTTTTAGCAGTGGAGGAGGTTGTTGTTTGGCGGCGATGGGGCTGAGCGATGGCAGTATTGTCGTGCACGACGTCCTCGCGGATGAGCCGTTCGCTCACGTTTTGGCCTCCTCCATGCTCCGTCAGCCTATTCTGGCGCTTTCCTTTTGTGGGCTTTTTTATTTAATCTGTTTAGACAAAGGAGGGTTTTTGTACATTTTCGACCTCCGTGAACTTAGAGAAGGAGGGAAGGCTATGGAAAGGCGTGTGTAAGGCTGCAAGTACAGCCCGAGGCGACCGCGATCGCCGCCGTCTGGGGAGATGATCGCGTAGACGACGCCCTCAACCAAAATAATAAAAACCAAGGTGGGGAGAACCATAGCAGCGATGAGGATGGCCATAAAAAGGAAAAGGATAATAATAATAATAATAATAATAAGGATGATGATTCGCTTCTCTCGGATACTTTTCGAGTGCTTGTGGCCGGACCAACGCAGGTGCTTTATCGGGTGCGCCTTCAACCCGCTCTCCCGCAAGAAGGCCTTTTGTTAAATGACGATGTTCATCATCATCGTCATCATCCTAATAATAGCAATAATACTAATAATGCGGTGTCCACGCGTGGTCCTCGCCGGCAAGAGGTGGAGAAGCTTCTTTCCTTCGCTTCGCAGGGGTCGGTGGTGGATTTTGTTTGGATGGGCCACTCTTCTTCTTCTTCTTCTTCTATTGCCGGATTATTTGCGATTACGGCAAGCTCCGATGAGGGCCTTCTTCGCGTGTGGGATCTTCATACGCATAATAATAAAGGAGCGACTCCTCGGAATGGGAACGTGTTAACAAGTGGAGGTGGGGCTCGTTGCCGACGGACCCTGCTCTGCGGGCAGCGCATGACCAATCTGAGCGTCGTCCTCGACGGGGCCGTCGGGCGATCCTCTTCTCTTTCCCATACGAATACGACTAATAACAATGGCGGGATTTTCGCGGTGGTGGTGGGGACGTTAAGTGGGGTGGTTTTCGCCTGGGATCTCGCGCGCGAGCTGCCGGCGCGGGCGGTGGAGCTGCAGCCCCTCCTTCCCGCCCTCGCGATGATCTCGCAGGACCCCGCCGGGCGTCTCCTCCTCGCCCACGCCCTCGCCGTCGACGCGCAAGACGCCCTCGTGCACGGCCAGGCTGCTTTGTCGAAGGGGGGGATACGACGACGCCCCCTCCCGCGTCGCCTGCGCTCCCGCCGGGGTCGCTGCTGCTCGCCCTGCCGGTGCGGCTCCTGCGCGGGCGCCTGGCGTTTCCGCGCTTTGACGTCGTCGGGCCGGCGGGGGCCTCGCGCGGGGCCCCCGCCGGCCCCCCCCCCGCCGGCGTCCCCCCGTCGACGGCGCTTTTCGGGGTCGCCGGGGGGCCGCTTCGCGCGGGGGGGCCGGCGGGGCGGCCTTCCGCCGCGGGGGGCGGCCTCGCGCGCGCGTTTGAGGTCCTCGACACGGCGTGGGGGGGGGGGAGCGCTACCGGCTCGCCGCGAAGGCCGCGCTGGGGGGCGGCCGAGGCCTTCGCGCCCGCGCGGCCGGCCCGGGCGCCCTCGACGAGCGACCTCCCGGCCCCCGCGCGGAGCCTCGAGGAGCGCCTCCGCCGGCTCTCGCGCGGGAAGGGACGCCGCCCGCGGCGAGGAGCCCCGGCAACGGCGGCAGCGGCGGCGGCGCGGGGGCTGGGGCTGGCGACGGTGCCGCTCTACCAGGCCCTGCACGCCGGCGACGAGGGCGCGGCGATGGAGCTGTTGAGCGTCGCCGGCGGGACGGCCGCCGGGCGGCGGGCGACGGTGCTCTCCCTCCGCCTGCCCTACGCCCTTCAGCTGCTTTTTCTGCTGGCCAAGCGGCTCGGCGCGGTCGGGGCGCGGGTGGCCTGCGGGGTGCGGGGCGGCGGCCGCACCGTCGTCGGCGCCGGGCTCGCCGCGACGTCGTCCCGCTCGCTCGCGCTGGGGTGGGTGAACACGATCGTGGAGTGCTGGGGGATGGAGATGTACCTCACCCAACTCCGCGCGGGGCGGACGGGCCACCGCACCGCAGGGGCGGCCCAGGCGAACCGCAGCGGAACGCCCTCCGCCCCGGCCCCCCGCGGCAACGACGCGGCGGAGGGAAACCACGAACATCAAAAAAGAGGAAGAACAGGCGGAGGCGGAGAGGGAGAGAGGGCATCCCTGCCGAAGGACTTCATCGCGCCGATTCTGCACCAATATCGCACCATGTGCAAGCAATACGACAAGCTCGCGATGCTCTACGGCAGGCTTTCCATCTTCAACGCCGTCCGGCCCCTCGAGCGGAACCTTTTCGTGAACAAATCGCGAAAAATGCTGTCATCGAACCTCGAAATGACCCCGGCGGCCGCGGATATGAAAGAAGAGCGGCTTCTGCGCCAAGAAAAGGGTGGAAAAGGCGGCCGTGGGGCCGTCCCGGATGATATTTTATTCCCCGCCATCTTCAGCGAGGTGCGAAGTGCACGACGAGGGGGAAATCACATCGTACGCGTCACGAGCCGCCTTTCACGCCCGAGAAAGCTGCGAAAGGACGCTTCCTCCTCCGCTTCTAAAGTTATTCGTGAGGGGGATAATGAAACCGAAGATGCGGAGGCCCTTCTCGAGGAGGCCACCAAGCTCGCGAGAAAAAGTCTTCGCGAGGAGAAAAAAGCCGATAAGGACCTTGACGACGCCTTGGATGGGATGAGTCTTGGCAGTAGTACGAGCAGCCATTTAAGCTCCGACGACGACGACGACGACGACGACGACGACGAGGAATCCCTCGCGAGCGAGGGCCTTTCCGATAACGAAGAAGAAGAGGAAGAGGAACGTCGTGAGCGAAAGAAAAAGCGTGGTGAGAGATCCATCATAACGGCGGAAATGCTTCCAGAGATTCCCTCAGAGGAGGATCGTCCTCAAAAAGCCCGTCGCCAGCTTGGCTCAGATAGCGATGAGAGCGCGGAGTTCAGCGAGGGCAGCGATGAGGTCGATTTAGAAGAGTCCGAGATGGAGGAAAGCGAAGACGAAAACAACGACGACGACGACGAAGAGGAGGAGGAGGAGGAGGAAATTCTTCCGCCACCCCCCGGAGATGTCCTCCGAGGATGAAAATGAGGACGACGGAAGCGATGATGGGATGGGTGAGGCCATGAAGGAGCTTCTTCGCGAACAGAAGAAAAAAGCCGGCGGAGGCGAGGCCGAGAAGAGGGAATCCCTCAAGTTTAAACGAGTTCGGACGGATTAAATATCCCCCTCCCCCCACCTAAAAAGAAAAAAAATAATCATAATAATAATACTCTTCAAGAAGGCATTGAACATATACATATTGACGTTACTTTTTTTATTTCCTGTTGTTGTATCGGCGAAAAGCTCCGGTGAAAGAGTGGAAGTGAAAATAGGAGGCTTTTAAACAAAAAAAAAAATTAGGAGGGGAGAAAAAAGGGACTTTGTGAGAGCGTGTGTGAAGTGATAAATGAAGAAATAAAAATTTTACAAAAAAAAAGATCTCTAGCTCTCGGAGTTCAAACGTCTTCTATTTACTCCTATTGATTCTTGTTATTATTGTGACCTTCTTGGATGCGTTCAACGGGATTTCGTTTTCGGAGCCAAGCGGATGTGGTGTCAATACAATCATTTCTAATAAATAGATTAGGGCCGCTTAAATCGAATAATATAACTCTTCCAATAGATTGTTTTTATGGATATTATTATTATCGAGAAGGAAGGACGAATACGGTAAGTCTCAAAATGTGGTCTTTTTTTTCCCCCGCCTTCTCCCTCCCTCCCCTCTCTTTCCTCTGTCTCCCCTCATCATTAGTAGTGATAGTATTAGCACGAGAGGATTCATATATTAATCCATCAATAAAGACGAGAAATTGGCTTTACCATTAATATAGATAGACATATACACACACTCACACAGATATATATATATATATATATATATATATATAATAATAATAATAATAATAATAATAGCCATAGTATTAAGAATCAAGAAGAAGAAAAGAGAAAAGAAAAAATGCTCTTTCAGACCCCACTCGCACGGCGTTGGTTACTCTTCCCCTCGCGTGGGGGGTACGACATGCGGCGTTTGCTGGAAGTCCATTTTTGGAGCCTCACGCGCTATCGTCTTCTTCCGCATTTTCTCGGCCTGGACTACGCCGGGAATGTTATTTTCTTCCCCGCGTACCGCAAGACGTCGTTTGGGGGCTGGGGCGCGGTGACGTTGGGCCCCCCGGGGGGCATCTCCGCGGCCTTTCTGAGCGCCGACACGAAGGCGATGAACGTCCTCGAGGACGGCTACCCGATGCACCACCAGGCGAGCCGGCGGCTGCAGGCGTTTATTGCGCAGGAAAAGCGCCGCTGGGCGGCCGGAGCGAGGGCGAGGGCGAGGGCGAGGGGGGCCCCGCGGCGTCCGCCCCGACGCCGGACGCCGACGGGCACGTCCGCGCGGGCTACGACCGCGAGCAGCGCTTTCGCGATCTGATCGCGCTGCGGCTGTCGAGCCCGCGCTTTCACCGGCGCGTGCTGCGCGTGAGCCCGGGGCTGACCTTCGCGTACAAGGCCTTCTACTTCTACGTCTGGGCCGTGGGCGTGTCGCTGGTGGTGCAGGGCTACCTGCTGTTCCGCGGCTGGGTGAACCCCCCGGCGCGGGAGGGGCTGCGGAACGTCGAGGGCTACCTGCTGCACCTCCCGCGGCTCGTCTTCGCGGGGGTGGTGAGCGGCCTGGCGGGGCTGCTGCGGGCGGCGGGGCCGGTGCTCGACCCCGCGCTCGCGCGCCTCTCGCGGTGCTTCCCGCGGGTGGGCTGGCTGGCGGGGTCCTCGGCGGGCGACCTCGCGCGCGCGCGGAGGGCCTCGCCGGCGACGCCCACCCCGCCCATCAGCGCCGCCAGGACGAGCAGCAGCGCCGCGAGCGGCTCGCGGAGCAGCAGCGACGGCTCTGGTGGTCCCGCGTGCTCACGGTGCTGCTCATGATTTTCGCCGTGCTCTGCGTTTTGTAAAAGCGGAGGAGGGGGAAGAAAAAAGGAAAAAGACTCCTTCAGGCATGTATGGATGCGAAGTGTCTATCCATTATTTGATGTCCCGTTATTATTCTTACTATTAGGATGATTAGTATTTCCGCATGCGGCAAGGGGAACTAGGATTCTTTTTTTTGTTGTTGTTTGTCTCCCAAATGCTTTACAGGGAGAGGAGGAGGGAGTCGGGGGGAGGGTTATAGTGAATAATAAAATAAGTTCACCCCTATTTAGTTGCTTTTTTCTTCTGCTTTACTTTTTAAAGTTGCGGAAATCGGGGGGGATATGAAAAGCTCTTTTTCTTTCCCCATTCACCCCACCCCCTCTCCGTACTTTTAGAATATTTTTAGCCTTCGGATTATCAGAACACTTTTTTCCCCTGAAAAAAAAAAAAAGCACAGCTTAGCAACCCACATATATCCGCGTGGAAACGCCCTGTTTGCTTAGGAAAGAAAAAAGGAAAGTCCCTCAGTGGAGCTTAAAAAAAAAAAAAAAAAGATGTGAATAATGGAGAGTTGGTGCGCATTTTTAAAGACGCTGCTATTATTATTATTATTAGTTGTTGTTGTTTCCTCCCCCCCCTTTCTTCCATACCTCCCTCAAGATCGATTTCTTTGGTGTTTTCTTCGATAAAACATACACACACCCTATAAATACAGAATACACACCTAAAGGAATTTAAAAGGAGAAAAAGAAGAACAATGGATGGGAGAGGAAGGGAAAAGGAGAGGAAAAGATAAATGAAATAATGTTAAGTAGCGAGCGGGCGGGGGGAGATATTGCGTGGTATTCATTATTATTATGATTTCTCCCTTTGTAATTAGCGATATACTCTATGAATTGAGGTACGGCGCATGTTGGCCCATATCTTTTGTTTTTATGATTGTGACTACGATTATTACCATCGATGAAAGAAATAATAATAATAACCAATTGTTTTCTTTCCCTTTTTTTTATGGTTGTTTCTGTTGTTGTTTGTTTTCGCATAGGTAGTCTGGCTATCTTCCTTATGTTTTTTTTTCTTTTTCTCTCTCTCCTAGTGCGTATAAAGAGTCCCATTGGCGATCTATACAAAATCCCAAAAAGGGGGAAGGAAAGAAAGACAGAGAAAAAAGAAATAGCACTTTGAATGGGAAAAAAAAAAAATCTTCTGATGGTTTATATGTTATTGTTCCTCTTCACCCACCTGTCCTGAGAAAAGAAAAAGGCATCTCAGGGGGTAATTTCAGATAAATTGTGGAAAACAAATGGAATGAGCTATTTCTATTATAGCAGAGGGAGGGGAAGAAGAGAATTTTTCAACATAAAAAGAAAATCTATTGGTACGATTATTATTATTTTTTTCTCTTCTCTTCTTTGTTTGTTTGTATATCTATTTTTAAAAAAAGGCAGATACTAGCGCCTTTATAAAAAAAAAAAAATGGGTGGGGAAGATGATACGTCGAAAGACTTTAGTGGGATCCATTGCGCCATAATAGGATAATAACTAAAAAGTACTAATAATAAAAAGACATTGCGTAACAGATGTATATACATATCCCTATCTACACGTTGAGGTGCTAATTGTTCTTTGGCCTTTTTTTTCCCCCATGGTGTTTTCCCCACCCAGGGGCTTCCCTTTTTATCCATCTTTTGTTTCCCCTCCTTTCCCCCTTCTTTTTTTTCCCCCACCATCGATGTTATTCCAGCTACTTTTCTTAAAATACAAAAACAATAATAATAATAATAATAATAAAATAAAAAGGGTCGCATGCGGTGCTCCCGAGCAGCGCTCTTCGCTCGCAGCCGGGTGCTTTGGCAGCCCTCCTCGGCCCCCCTTGGCGAAAAAAAAAGCCCCGCCGCCTGCCCGGTAAGGTTCCCCACCCAACGACGACCCAATGAGGACGTCAAACGTTTCGATCTTTTTCCCCTGTGGTGGTCGTCGCTGTCCTGCTCGCTGGCGGCGCCGTTGACGCCCTCGCGGGAGGTCTTCATCGACCCCGTCGGGCGGACGTTTTTTAACGAAAACCACCGCCGAAAATCCTTCCGCGGGCGCTTGCACGGCACCACGGACGTCGCGATGCGGCCCTCCGCCGAGGACGACCCCCGACGACGGCGAAACGAAGGCGAAGACGAAGAAGAAAAGGAAAGGCCCCCCGTCGGGGCGGCCCTGCTCTTCCGCGCAGGAGGGCCCCCGGGACGACGACGACGACGACGACGGCCTAATCCAACTGCTCCCAACCCGGACGAAACCCCCCGCACCGGGGCGAAACCCCAACGGCGCGCTCTCCTGTCGCTGGGCGCAGAAGTTCTACGGCCAGGTCACCTTTGGGCCGCGCAATTTTCCCTACCCCTCCTCCCGCTGGCTCGCGCGCCGCTTTCGCATGAAAAAGCACCGCATCCTCAAGCGCTTTCGCTTTCGGCGGTACAAACTCGCGGCGGTGGCGAATTTGCCCTTCGCGCGCATGATTCGCGTCGGGATGCTGCCGGAGCTGAAGAGCAGCCGAACGAAGAAGGCGGACGTCGTCGAGGGCGGCCTCGGCGAGCAGCTCGTCCGCACCGCACGGGCCTCGAGCGGGGGAAAGATCAGCGGAAGACGGGCCAGGCCAAAGTCTAAATACCAGGTTTAACTACGCGTGTGGGTGTCTATCTATCTATATATATATATATATATATATCTAATAAAAAAAAAAAAAAAGAAATCGATTTTGATGAGGGGGAAGGAGGGAGAAGGAGGAGGGATCGATCATATAAACCCTCCCCCCCCCCTCATAGCAAAGGGAAGGGTTGCTTGTTGTTTTGTTTTTGGAGGGGAGGGGAGGAGGGCCTATAGTTATTTTTTTCTTTTTGTTCTTTTCGGCCTTATTTATAGAGGTGTGTGCTTTTTTTAAAAAAAAAAAAAGAAAAGAAAAGAAAAGGATGGGGAGAAAAGTGGGAAATGGGTCCTCTTTAAATATTGACGATGTCCTCTCCCTTTCTCTTCGTTCAGGTGTAGGAGGGGGAGAAAGAAGAGGAAACGGACCGTTGAGTTTGTTATTGAATATGCACACTACGTACAACGAAATGCAAACAAAGCAACAATAAATAAAGAAACAAAAAAAAAATTAGGCTTTTCGGATTCTCTTCCGGTGTTTAATTCCGTGAAAAACCTTTTCTTTTTCTCTCCATCGTTTTTTTTTCTTCTTTTTATATTATTTGTTCAAAACTGTCGAATAGCACACGCACACACACACACAAACCAGGAAAAGAAGGGAAAAGGCTTTTTATTATTATTTTTTATCTTTCTTTTTTCTTCTTGAAAAACGACATTTCCTTTATGCGCGTATGGATAAGATCCCAGAAAAGGAGGAGTTGTCATCACAACTTTATCCTCCGGGCCCCTCGTCAGCGCTTTTCCACTTTTAGCGGCTTTAAAACCGAGCCAAAAGTCCCTTTTGTGCCGTTTTCCCCCGCGTTTTTGCAGGAATGGCTTCCCATGTTGGCTTCTTCGCCTATTTCCTCTTCTTCTTCCTCTGGCGCTTCTTCGGATTTTTCCCCCCCGCATGAGCAGGGACGCTTTCTTAAAAACTACGAAAACGAATTTGCCATTTTACCGCTTAAAAAACTGGAGGAAATGGCCTTGGCGTGGAAGACGGCCGCGCGTTGGCAGCGAATTTGTCATCTTATAGCATACTGCACCTATGAAGAAAACTCGTCTAATGGCGTGGTCAATAATAATAATGCCAGTAATAATAAAGAATTTTTTCTTCCATTGGAGGCGTGTTTAACAAATATTCTCGGTCGCTCGCCCTATGAAGAAGAAGAGGAAGAAAACGATTATAAAATGAACGGAAAGGAGCAGCTTATTTGTTTGTGGGGCGTGCAGATGGCTTTGGCGGGGTTTCATGAGCGGGCCGCGGTGGAATCCCGCCAGAGCTCTTCCACACGAATGGGAAATAACGGTAATACTACCACTACTAATAAAAAGGGCAATAACACTCACAATAATAATAATGATAATCATAATGTAGGCGATAATGACGTTGGAGGTAAGGAGGTTTTGCGTTCTTCGATTCTTCACGAGGAGCTCGAGCGGTGGCTCTCGACACGGGTGCTGCCAATGCTTTGGTATTTCAACGGCCATCATTGTCAGACTATTAATAATAATAATAATAATAATAATAGCAACAATTTAGTGGGGGAAAGTCATAGCGGAGGGAGAACAAGAGAAGAAAAAGATGAAGGGAAGTCTTTCGAAAGCGAAAGGGAGGAGCTCCCGACGGTGGTGGGGCTTTCCTTCGCGGAGCAGCTGTGTATTCTACACACATCGCTTTTATTAGTTTGCTTTAATTTGGGGTTTCTAGACAAGGCGGTCAGCTTTTCTGAAACGAAATCTTCGAAAAAATTTTCTTCTTCTTCTTCTTTTCCGCCCTAAAAATGCGCGAGAGGTGCTTTATGAGGATATTTTAGCCTGTTCAACCGGAATAAAAAGAATGGCGATGAAAAGAATCGATTTTTCGAACACATCCTGTGGGATACTACACAAACGAATTCATAATAGTTTTCGGAATGTCCTCGCAACAAAAATGATCAATATCGAGAAAATAGAAGAAAAAATGGATAAAATTAAGGGAAAAAACGAGCCCCACCCATCGTGGAAGTGTGCGCGTGGGCTTGAGCATTATTTCCTTCACGCAAAAGATTCCACCTTTGCAGGTGAAGTTATTTCTTTAAGATATGCTTTTCCTCATGTGGGAAAACCTAGCACTTCCCCCGCGTTGGAGGATGAAGTTAGGATAGAACAAATCAGTGAGCAACTTAGCCAAATTGCTCTTCTTCAAGTAGGGGAAAGCTAATAAAGTATTATTATGATGATGATTACTCTTGCGCAATTAGTTAAAGGGAAGGGGGAAAGAGCTATACTTTTCAAAAAAACGTATAAAAGAGGATAATTTTATTGTGTTGGAGACTCTTTTGATTACCAATATGTTTTATCTATTATTATTATTATTATTTTGGCTTTACTAAAAATAGCTCACTCCTTCTTTTATTCTTCCACAAAAATGTTCCCTGTTTGTGAGAGGGAGGGGGAAAAAAAAGATGACTATCTCGTTTACCAGAAATACGACTGTTATGAGAGTTCTATCCAGGTAAAAAAAACTCTTCCTTTTTTCTCTGTATATTCTTTTTATTATTATTATTATTGTCCAATTCCATGAACTGGAACATGAAAATAATATATACATATATATATATATATCTTTTTTGGTGTAGGTAAAGGCATATAAGTGGCTTGTGAGCTTTAGACGTTTTTTCAAACGGTTAATAAAGCTCACTTAACCAATTATATTACATAAATCTCTATTTTAAAAAGAGGAAAGGGGGAACTATTAAGAAGTCTATACGTAGAAAAATAAAAGGGAAGAAAGCAAAGAAAGAAAAGGGGAAGGGTCGAATACGCAAGGGGTCTGCTCGCCAGGATTACAACGTTGCTCGATTTTCTAGAACAAAAGTTAGTATTAATTGGGGCTTATACATATATATATTTATATATAAAAGGAGAGAAAGTCCCTTTATCTGCTCTTGAAGAAAAAAAGAGGGGATAAAAAGGAAAAGGGGAAAACTATGCGTTGTGGAGGCTTTTTACATTTTTTCCACCCTCGCGGGCCTCTTTTTTCCCGCGCCGCTGCCCTGACGTGTACCGCGCATGAAGGCAAAGGAATTCATCCCGGGAAGGTGGCCTCCCTGACCATGGAGGGGACTTTTTCTCGAAAAAGCAGACCCGAAAAGGAACGACATAATAGTAATAATCGGGCTCATATTATTAATCATAATAATAAATCTAATAAAAATAAAAATGGTGGTATTTCGTTAGCGGAATTTCACCCCGGCATCGCGCAAGGCTGGCTGGTGGCCGTCTCCAGCAAACTTCTTCGTCCGCAGCACACCTTGCCGATCAGCCGAAAAATGGTGTGGTGGTGCTGCCCAAACTGTCAATTCCAATTTACGAAAAGAATCGACCTCCACGTCGCCGACGGAGGGGCCTGTCCTGAATGTCGCGCAAAGCCCTCCTTAATTCCTGAAAATAATAGTATTACAAATAATAATAATAAGAAAAATGGAGAATTGGTAAACTCCTCTTCTTCTTCTTTGTCCTTGCGCCCGGAGAGGAGGTATCGTTGTCGTCCAGGAAACGCCAGCACCTGTCCAGAGGTGGAGAACGTTAATCGGCTAAAAAAAACATCGTCGACGACGACAACGTTGACATCTTTGAAAGGCGTAATTTAATGCCAATGCTCGCGAAAAACTACGAAAAGGAATCTGGAAAAATCGCCCCAGACGAGCTTATTTATGTCGCCCCAAAGCTTGATGGGATTCGCTGCATTGCGGCGTATGATAGCACAAAAAAGGAAATTTTATTTTTCAGCCGTTCCGGAACCCTTTTCGAGTGCTGCGATGCGAAGATCGCGCCGGCGCTGCGCTGGGCCTTTGAAAAAGACCCACGGCTTGTGTTGGATGGCGAATTATACAACGACTCCGCGAACCTCGCGAAAAGTTTTAGCTTAATGAAAAATAGTCCTCATAATAATAACAATAATAATAGTGGTAAGCCATCCTCTTCTTCTTTAGTGGAGGAAAACCTTATCGGGCTCTTCTCGTGCGATTTGGCTGCCCCCGACGAGGTCGATGGCGGTTTTGTCGAGCTAAAATCGGCCAAATCGATAAAAATCATGGCAAAACGTCCCCAAAAGGCCCGGGAAAATTTTCCTGCGCCGATTCCGTTCGAAAAATTGGCCTCCGCGATTCGAACGATGCGGGAAAGACGCACACCTAAGGTGTTTTCCCTGCAAGCGGCGCTGCAATACCACATTTTCGACCTCCTCGACGCCGGCGCGTTTTCGCCGTCCAGTCCTGCTCCTTCGTTTACGCTTCGTTATGCCCATTTACGAGAATTATTACACGATTTAAGGTGCCATCACGCGGGGCATCGTGAAAAAGTGCCCAAAAACAATAATAATAGCAATAATAATAATAATAATAATGGGTGCGCGAGGGGGAATGGGGAGGATGTCTTACGGCTAGTCCCTGCCTTGCCGTGTGTAAAGGCGGACGTGGATGGGCTTTTGCGGGCAGCCATGCGATGCGGCTATGAAGGGTGATGATTCGTCGGGATAGCTCAACGGGAAATCATATTAAATTATCCGACATTGAGAACAAAGACGACAGCGACGAAACAGAAGAAAACGGGGAAGAAACGAACGCGCTTGGGGAGATACCTCTCACCTCTACGCCGTTGACGTTAAAGGTCGTCAAGCAAAGGCTGGCGGACGTCGCGAGGGTGATGAAAAATCTCTCGCCAAACTCTTCTACCAAAAAGAATAAAAAAGAAAGGCCGCGTCTTAACATCATCAAGTGCCTCTTCTTCTGCCGGAGGAGGGTACGCGTACGGACAGCGCAGTGGACGCTGCTAAAGTATAAAATCATGCGTGATGACGAGTTCATCATCGTTGCCGCGGTGGAGGGAAAAGGAAAGTGGAAAGGCGGCCTTGGGGCTTTTGTTTGCCAAACAAAGGACGGCAAAACACCTTTCACCGTGACCCCTGCTAGCAGCGATGAGGAGAAGAAAAAAATGTGGAAAAGTTGGCAAAGCCACTATAAGGGAAAAGCGCTGACGGTGCAATATCAAGAGCTCACCGCCGACGGGATTCCGCGCTTTCCGGTGGGAAAATGCGTCCGAGGGGAGTCCGATGGGAGGGATTGGATTTAAACGCGAGCATCTTTTGTTTCTTTTTTTAAAAAACCCTACGTAAAGCGAAAAAAAAAAGAGTAGAACAACAAATAATATATATATCTGTATGTGTGTGTATGTGTGCTTTATTGGTATTTTGGTACTAGATCCTATACAATCGTGCCAATAATAATACCACTATTAATCATAATAGATATACATACTAGGACGAATATCGGCGACTTCCTTGGAAAATATAGAATTCATTTTAGATTCCCCTTGTATGTGTGTATACTGTACGTTCATATTTATTTTTTTATTTACTATTTTTGTACTATGATTGCACGAAAAGTGCTTGTTTTTTAAAAAAAAATGATTATTATTCGTTTTACAAATTTCGCCCCTCCCCCCCCCCCCACACATGCGCACTCACTTTTTTTATGCACCTTACTTATCATGAGGTTTTATATGACTTTAAGTTCCTTGAAAAAAACCGAAAATTTTTTCGAACTTTTTCTTGTTTATTTTTCTTATTTCCTTTAATAGTGTATTCGTTGTTTTTTAAGTGCATTTTTTTCGGTGTGTGTTTTTTTTTTCCCATCTAAATTTATAGAATAGTTCAGGGCCCAAAAAAAGATTATCCCTCCCCTCTAAAAAAAAAAAAAGAATAATCATAATCATAATAATAGTTAATCCTAATAAGCACAAAAATCAAAAAGGTGGCAATAGGCAGTTCCTTTTATTGGTTTATACATCCGATATTTTTCGCCCTTTTCTTTTCCTATTATTATTATTATTATTGTTGAAGCCCTCTCTCCTACTTAGGCCTTACCTTACAGTTTAGCATTACTAGTAGCAGGAGGAGTAGTAATTGTGCTACCCTTCTCTACGCCTTCTTCCTCAAGCCCACTCATATCGATAGCATCCATAATAAGGAGAGGGGGAAAAAAAAAAAAAACGAAAGGAAGAACACTCACCTTCTTCTCTTCTTTTGTTTTTTAGAGGGGTTGTGGTATTTAGTGGTGCGCGCGTTCCCCTCTCCCCCCCCTCCCCTCCCTCCCCCGCCTCTCTCTCTCTCTCTCTCTCCCCCACCCACTCATATAGAGATAGATAGAGGGAGGTGCTGATATAGCGATCGATATCGGGGTAGCACATTGGGTCGTCTCTTTTCTTCTTTTCCTCTTCGAGGTATCTCGATAGAGCGATAGAGATAGCTATATTTCCCCTCGCTCTCTCGCTCTCTTTCTTTCTTTCTTTCTGGAGACGTGACAAAGATCCCAAAGGAGATGAGAGGGGTTTTAGCCGTCACGCGGGGGCTCTGGGCGGCGGCCTTCCCGTCCTCCTTCTTCTTCTTCTTCCCCTTCTTCTTCTTCTTCTTCTTCTTCTTCTTCTTCCTCGCCTTCCGTTGCGTCCCCCGGGCGGCCGGGGGTGGATGCGACGAAGCTGTTCGGCGCCGGTCGCCCGCGGACGCCCGAGCAGCGGCGGGTCTACCGCGCCCTGAAGGCCGCCCCGCTCGCGGCGGCCTTCCCGGCCCTCGCGGCGTGTTGGGTCGGGCCCTGCTGGGGGTCCGTCATGCAGACGCCGCGGCACCTCCCGGCGGTGTGCCCGCGCCGCGCCGTCTGGCGCTGCTCGCGCTGCCTGCGGGAGTTCGAAATGGCCGTCGCGCGCTTCGTCGACGACGGCGGCGTCTGCCCGCTCTGCCATCGCCCGCAGCGCCCGCTCGCCGGCGAGCACGCGCGCGAGGGCCCGCCCGCGGCCGCGCCCCGCATGGTCCACTCGAACTACCGCTCCGTCCTGCGCGCGAACCCCGAGTGGGAGGCGCGGAACATCCAGCCGATGCTCGCCCAGCGCTGGGAGCTCGTCGCCGGGGCCCTGCTCCTCGCGCGCGCGCCGCCGCGGGGCGGGGAAGAACAGGCCCCGGAAAAGGCCCCGCCCGGGTGGCTGCTGGCCTCCCCGAAGATCGACGGGATTCGCTGCATGGTGGGGTACAACGAGCGCCGCCGGGAGGTGCAATTTTTCTCCCGCGGCGGCATCCTGCTGGAGTGCTGCCATGGCCTCGTCGCGCAAATGACCCCGCTCTTCGCGCGCGACCCGGGGCTCATGCTCGACGGCGAGCTCTTCGCCCCGGAGTGCAACTTCGAGCAGCTCAACGGGCTCGTCCGGCGGCGGCTGAAGACGACCTCGCCGGCGACCCGCGAGGCCCAAAGCCGGCTCCTCGAGTACTTCGCCTTCGACATCATGTACAGCAGGGACCTCGCCGCCGACGCGCCGTTTAGCGCGCGGTATGCGCTGCTGAAGAAAATCATCCCCACCTGCGGGGCGAAGCGAATTAGCAACTACCAGCACGACGACCAGCGAAAGAAGATGATCCGCGGGCGGCCGGCGACGGCGGTCGACCACGCCCCCCGCACGGCGGACGGGGAGAAGGTGAAGGTCTACCACGTCCCGGCGGCGGCGGTTTTGCCCGAGGAGATGCCCGACGTCCTGCGCGAGGCCTGCTCGCAGGGGTTCGAAGGGGTGATGATTCGCCGGCCCGAGTTTCCCTACGAACACGGCAGGCGAAGCTTTGGCTTGCTAAAGTACAAACAAATGCACGACGCGGAGTTTAAAATCGTCGGTTTCCTTCCTGGGGAGGGGAAATTTAAAGGCGGCCTTGGGGCTTTTATTTGCGAGACCAAAGACGGCTATCGCTTCCACGCGCCCCCAAAGGTCCCCACTAAAGACCGCCTCGCGTTGTGGAAAAGACAGAAGGAGTTTCTTGGGAAGTATTTAACCGTGCAGTACCAAGAACTCTCCTCTCAAGACGTACCGCGCTTCCCCATCGCAAAGGTCGTTCGCGGGGGGCGCCGATCAGAGCGATTGGTTATAAATTAAATACCCCACCACCACCACCACCCTCCAAAAAAAAAAAAAAGTCGGGAGGTGTGGGGAAGAAAATAACAATAAAAATGGCAGAAAGAATAGAAAAACAC
>JAHSUH010003923.1:0-18813 GCA_025388415.1 Cynanchum wilfordii
TTATAGATAAACGAAAGCAGGGGTAAAATCGTCATTTTACAAATAAAACAATGATTCCGGCATTACTACGGGCGTTGCCCTTTCGCTCCTACGGGCGTATGAATGAATGTATGTCCTATGGACGTAAAATCCAGGGTGTAACGGCCGTAGAGCAGTCGGTTACTTTATACGGGTGTGATGCACAAAAGCGGCAACCGGCGTATAGCGTATAAGGGCGTAGTATAATTCCAGAATGTTGCACTTTTGCCTCTGAATTTATCTTTTTAAGCCAATTTGCCCCAGAAGTTACCTGGAATGCAAAATATGCAATTAAACTCTTAATCGCTCAATTCATCTCAATTTAACATCCTAAAACATGATCATATTTGATGTCATCAGTACCTACTTAATTAAGATAAATTGGTTAATTTTGTACTTAATATGATATTTCTGTTTTTAGGAAGCTTTTGGGGTAAATTAACCAAAAGAGTGAAGTCTAGGGACCAAATGTGCAATTTTCTGCTCAACACGGGCGCAACATGGTCGCAACACAGTTCCAACACGGGTGCAACACGCCCGTGTCGTTCGGTGTCAACACAGTCGCAACACGGTGCGCAACACGGGCGTGGTGAGTCAAAATCCAATTTTTCCAGTGTGAAATGACAATTTTACCCCTGTTTTCGGTTATCTATAAATAATAGGATTCTTAGCTATTCTTAGATTGGATGGTTGCTCTGTTTATACTTAGAATATCATTTAGGGAATTGTTGGTTTAGACTTAGTAAATTTTCTATACAATTTGTGATTTCGATTTTTCTATAGATTATTCCCGAGTTGTTGTAGTTTTATAGAGTCTGTAGTTGGTTTTTGTGGATTTTCCTCGATACGTAAGGAAGTTCATTGAAGCTATGCTAGAGGAACATATCTACATCAACCATGGAGCTTGAAGAAGAACAAGAAGAAGATCAAAGAGGGAGTTGCAGAATCCTGAGTCAACGAACAATTGATAATGGCATCTCTCTTCTCCTTACTTCTATTACTTTTTGCATTTTCTATCTTGTATCTAGTTACCAACCTTAGGAACTCTTCTTCTACATTTCTCTTAAGTAGAAATGGTTGGTTTTATGTTACTTATTACTTTGGGCATTTTATGATTTTCATGGATGATTGTTGTAGTTTTATTAATTCGAATTGCAATTTCTATCTTAGCTTTGGATCTGAATTTTATATCGTAGTTTGAGCTTTAATCTGGAATTGTGGTTTGGGTTAACACTAATTGTTAGGCCGGAACCAGGATATACGATTAATGCCTAGTTGATGTGATTAAATTTCCTATTGATGGACCAGAACCGGGATGATTGATAGGAGATTTGGTTGTGTCTTAATCTATGAATTTCTTGCAACGAACCGTATTTGGGAAGTTCATCTTTAGACTTGAATTTGGTGGAATTATGATAGTTAATTCATGACTATCTTGCCCTTAGAAGTTTGTATCCTCCATTTTACCTATGATTTTCCTTTGAGTTTTTACCATCAATATTACTTGCTTTCCATCTACATTGCTTTATTTTACTTTGCTTTCTAGGAAATTAGATTTCAATCTTATCACTCTTGATATTGGTTTAATTACTTGTGATTGATTCATAATTCCAAAACATTATCATAGTTGACCTAATTATATTTTTCCACACTATTTCGTAATAGACGTCTTGGGGAAAATGATTTTTATAAATTTTAAAATCTTGATACTTACTTTTTAAAAACTAACTATACGATAGGTACTCTGCCTAGATGAGTTTATTATTTAAGTGACAAACCTATTTTATTCTTGAGATTTCTTATTATTTTTATTACTATTTTATTCATTTATTTATACTATTTTTATATATAAAAGTAGCTCATCATATTTTTGGCGCCGTTGTCGGGGATCTCTATTATTTGAATTCATGAAGTTTTCCTCTTAATTCTGATAACACGAAAATGTATAACATTCTTAGGGGTATTTTAGGTATTATTTTGGTATAAAGTGATTATAATTGCATAGAAATATCCTTAATAGTGTTTACTTTATTGCAGGAACGAGTTTGGGACTTAATTGCATAAAAAGTACAAAAAGAAGGACCAAAGATGCAATTTCAGTTCAACACGGTCACCAACACGGTCACCAACACGACGGCACCAACACGCCCGTGTCGCGCATGATCAACACGGGTGCAAAATGGGCACAACACGAGTGCAACGGTCTTGTCGTGTATCATCAACACGGGTGCAACACGCCCTTGTTGAGCCAAATTTTCAGATTCCTTGGTGTAAAATGACGATTTTACCCCCTGTTTGGTTATCTATAAATTATAGGATTTTTTCCATTATTTAGAGGTTGAGATTGGCTTGATTATCACATTATTTTAGATATTGAATATCATATTGGGTTTTCTTGAATTTCATATATTTTGGTATAGAATTTAGGGAATTTTCTATCACTTTGTTGATCTATTTTCAATTAGAGAAAGAATTAATCATACGTACTTCATTAGAGATCTTAGTTAATTATCTTTCCATTCTTGTTTGAAATATTTTTTAAACAACATATCTGAATTGAATGGACACATAGGACTAATTCCCCGAACCTTAAAGATTGTCATAATTGGTAGAAACTAACCAGCCGTCACCAACGTTCCCGAGGATACACTATTTATAAATTTAAAATCGTGGTACTCCGTGTTACTATCTGCATGCGATAGGTACTCTGCCTTAGTTGTGTTTGATTATGTGAAACTGTTTTGTGAGATTATTTTCTTTAATTGAAACTATATATTACTCACTCAAACACACACCACTTGTACTCCGGATCCTTATCTTGCTCTTAAGATCTTCAGCTACAACTCCCCTCAACTAAACTATAGGGTATCCCTTATGGTTGAGGCTCAATCCTACACTCGAGAAGAAAGAAAAATGAAAAACGAATCTCGACTAGAGCTTATCACGAAATTCCTATTGGCTAGGAACTCCGGAAATGCTCCTGTCTCGAGTGATTCCGGTGTGTTTCAACAGGGGGAGTGCATCTATTTATAGGAGTGCAATAGAGTTGAAAAGAGGTAAAATTTCCATGTGGGACATTGAATTGCGCCAAAATTGCCTTGAACACGCCCGTGTCGCGTGTCTCCAACACGGCCAGCAACACGGGCAGGAACATGCTCGTGCTGGATCATCACGGCCGAAGAACAGGCAAGAACACGCCCGTGCTAGATCAACACGGCCAGCAACACGGGACAGGAACACGCCCATGTTGGCTCAACACGGCCAGCAACAAGGATTGGAACACGCCCGTTCTGGCCTTTTTTTTTTCCAAAAATTGCACTTCTAGTCCCTGATTTCTTCCTTTCTTCAATTTTGGTCCCTGAAACCTCCGAAATCAAAAACAAAAAGAATTTGCGTAATTTCCATTCAATTAAATCCAATTAAATCCAATTAACTCCATAATTAACTCTAATTGAACACAATTAATGTATAAAAACACGATATAAAATCGAGTTATCACGCTTGTTTATTGTCATTAAGCTGGACTGCTTTTCCTCCTCGGAAAGACTTTATGTTCAATTTTCTCGAACAATTCCTTGTAAAATCTCAACTTCTGTCTATTTAGTTTGAATGATGTTTCACCCTCATTCATTACTTCACAAGCTACCATAGTGAGACTTGTTTATAACGAAGGAGTTTCTCCAATAGCTTTAAAACATCCCGAAAATGTTCTCAAAGGTGAATATAATAACATTGTATCCTCAAGTTGAAATTCCTCTAAATTGTCCATCATGCCAAATCCTATTTTTCCATTTAAAGTTCATTGAATTTCCATATTCATTCAATTTTGGGATTCTATCCAATGTACACAAAATGCTTTATAATTCAACAAGTGAGTGCAGGGTGATTAGTGTACATAATAGTGTTGGACAAGACCAAATATATCAAATGTATAAACAACAACTAGCATAGTATATCATTTGGAATTTCATAGCATACCTTTGTCCTCAAACAACTCCTACTGCATATTTACTAACATAACATATCATATAGCAAATTTCAATCTGGGGATATTATAATGAGTGCAGTAGTGAAAGAATTCCTTTAATAAAATTCATGCAAAAATGTCTTATCAAACACAAAAGGAATAACTTTTCCAGTTAAGCATATGCGTTGTTTTCATGCATCTTTAAAACATAGATTCCAGATTTCACAAGCAATGCATGTATACAAAACACATGAAATCATCTATTAACTCCGTTATCATGTTAAGAATATAATATAGCTATAACGACTATTCGGAAAACATTAGAACATGTATGAGTGCAAAGGCTAGGATTGATACCTGGATTGTCGGTAATTGTATGCAAAAGCTCTCTTGTACCTCTTTTAGTGCATCCAGAATAAATCCCTTTTGTTCCTTATTTAGAATTGCAATTATAATCAAGGAAGTTCTTACCTTCATATTAGGAATCCATAGTAGAAATGGGTTGGCCAGCCCTTTCGGTTTCAATTCAAGTGGATCCTCGCACGATGAAGTCAAAAATATTTTTTTTAGATTTTTATAAGTTTTTTAGAATATTTAATTTTTATGGGTTTTTTAAATTTTATGAAAGCTCTATGGATGATATCCGGAATAACTCCTAGTATGATTCCAGAATGTATTTTCTAAAATTTAGATATTCCTATCTTTAATTAAATTTAGATAATCTAAAATTTAAAATTTTAGGAAATCCTATACTTAGGAGGATCGAGTTTACTTTCCTTAATCAAATTATGTCATAAAGAATAATTACTACCGTTATCAAATCATAAAACTTCTAAAATTTTGATCGGGAATTCTAAAAGATTTTATGAACTTTGCATCCCGGCAACGGCGCCAAAAATCCGATGTGAATTTTGGTTACTATTTTTTTAGCATAGATTATGATTGAGATTAATTCAAGCAAAACAAATAGGTTGTCACATAAATAACCAAAATCTAAGGCAGAGTACCTATCGTATGCAGATAGTAACATGGAAGCATCAATGATTTTAAATTTATAAAATATTGTATATACCCAAAGACGTTGACAACGATTATAAGCAATTATTAAATATGACAAGAATTTATTAACAAAAGTTAACCCTAGGATAAGAATCAATTCATGAGATTGTTGCTAGAACATAAATAAAATTGAAACAGATATGGTTTAGGATTCTTATTCAGTTTGATGATTCAATTAGAATGACCATATTCGAAGATGTAGCTTTAAGCAAATCTAAGGCAATTGTGATTAATATTAACTTTACAACCGTACCCGAGTTATCTAATGTGATTACCTCAATACGGGTCATTGCAAGTAATTCTAAACCTTTGTAGATTAATTATTAAGTCGTGAATTTAATAAGTTAATCATAAGATTTGCATTGATTACTAACTTGAGAGCATTAGGTTGCCTAACCTCATTATGGTCGATGCAAGTTATTACACTTAATCCGGTAATTCATTAATTCTCCTATGGTCGGGTCTCCTTAACAAACCGTCAATTAATTAATTATTCCAATTATATGCTTAACTAGATGCAAACCAATATGTCATGGCATAAATTGAATAAGAAACTAAGTTGAAAGCATAAAGCAATAATAATCACAATGATAATCACAAACAGTATCCTTCCTGGGAAATTAATAAAAGCTCTAATTGTATCATTAATAATAAAAGAATCTAATGAGACAGAGATATAGTAAGTAAAAAATGAAAAAATAATAGACTTGAGAAGAGGGAAAAGAAAATTTTCCGTTTGGTTGTCACTACTTCGACGGCGGGACTTGACCTCCAATTCTTCTCGAACCCTACTAGCCTTCCTCCTTGTCTTGCCCACGAAATCTTCTAGAATCACACCTCTCAACTAAGCTATAGAGCTCTCCCTTATGGTCGAGGCTCAAACCCTAAGCTAAGAAGAAAAATATAATAACTAGAAAATATTTAACTATGAGGGTAATTTCGAGAATCCACGGGAGTGGAGACTCGAAATCCCTCAAATTCTCTGCAATCTGCACTCTTTGGTGGGTTGGTGGTTGATGGCAAAGGCTTGGCTGCTGCCTCCATTTATAGGAGTAGAAAAGGAGCTGAAAACAGAAATTTTCCAATGTGGGACATTTACTAGGCCATAGCGGCACGGTGCAGGCGCCCGTCGCGGCACGGTGCTGCGGGCGTTGTGGCACGACACTTGAATGGCACAGTGTTGCGCGTGTGTGGAACCATGTTGCACGCGTTACTCTTAAATTGCAATTTAGTCCTTGATTTCTTCCTTTCTTCAATTTTGGTCCCTGAAACCTCAAATCGAAACAGAAAGAATTTGCGTAATTCCAATTCAATTAAGTCCAATTAACTTCATAATTAACTCGAATTGAACACAATTAATGTATAAAAATACGATATAAAATCGAGTTATCAAAGAACATCCCTCCAATAGTGCGATAGAACATGCTTTACTCAAAGTTACTCCATCAAGCTCTAAAGAATATTTTTTTGTGCAAACATCTTTAAGAAATTTAGCATACTTTGGCACACCATTAATCAATTCAAGTATGGAAAATTCAAGGAAATTCTTTTTAAGAGAATTGAAGAAATGATTGAAAGTCTCCCTTTCTTTTTCTTCCTTAGAAATGATTGAAGAATTTATAGGAGCATTTTATTCTGTGCCGATATTTCAACTCTTTTTCTTCCAAGCTGCAAGATCAATTTACTCAAATCTCTTCCCAAGTCCCTTCAAAAATAGATTATAAAGAAAATAAAAGAGAATACTGGAAAAATAATTAAAGAGAGTGAGACTAATATGGAGTAAAAGATAGAGAAAGTAAGAAATTATTTGCAAAACAAATCTCGATGAACAATTTTAAAGAAAAGAAATTGAGACAAAGATAATGCATGATGTCGGGTAAAATAGAAAACAGAGGAAAATGCATGGAAAATGAAATTTTCAGTTCTGGAATTTGTACAAAACAGAGCAAGTACAGAGTTATACATATGTTAGTTACTGAAATTTTCTGGAAAACAGAGGAAATTGCAAACTGAAATTACATAATGAACAGGGCAGTTTGCATACTGAAATTGCTGGAAAAATTACAACAGGGGCAGTAAGGTAGCTTGCTGGAATTTTACATAAAAACAGTAAAAACAGAACAAAACAAAGCATGCAATAAACTACTGGATTAAATACAAGGCAGCAGTGATGTAAATAAAAACTGCCACTGCACTGTCCGAAAAATCATTGAAATGCAGTGTACAAATATATATTTAGATTAATACAACTAGCTACTGGAAATGAAAAAAAAATAGAACAAAGTGATACATGCAATAAACTTCTAAATTGACCATGCCAATTGTCTAATGAACTAAATGAAATGAAATGGAAAATATATTCATACAAACTTTATGTTGTTACGTGGAGAGCAAAAGAAATGCAACTACAAACAACTGACAAATCTATATGCCATTATTGCAATACCATGAAAAAAGTAGTTAAATAAAGTATATGTAATAAATGTATTTGTCCTTTTGCGAAAACAAAACATGAAGCAAACTGGAGTGCAAATACAAACTGGGCAAATTTCTTACTGATAACGCTAAATTTGATAATGTTTTTGAAGGGTAATTGTGCATAATTGTTAAGGTTTAATAGAGTAAATTGAGATAAATTTGTCAATTGTGTACTGAATTGTGATAATTCTGTTTTCGGGAAGTTTGTGGAGCTAATTGATCAAAAGAGCGAAGTTCGGGGACTAAATATGCAATTTCCGGAAAGATATACACATCCAGTCCAGGAACACGCGCTCGGACCAAGAACACGGCCAGAAAGAAGGATCAACACGCCCTTCCAAGCTATAGAACACGAGCTCAGTACATGAACATGCCCAGAAAGAAGGAGGAACACACGGCCGGAAGAACACGTGCTCGGTGATAAACCCATCACTGAGCCCGTGTTGCTTATACCACTGAGCCCGTGTTGATGCACTGTTCCGAGTTTTTAGAGAATTCTTTGTAAAATGACTAATTTACCCCGTTTTCGTTATCTATAAATATTGGGATTTCCAGGTGTTTAGCTGGCTAGTATTTGGAAGGGTTATGCTATCAAAGTAATTTTGTAATTTTTGTTTAGGGTTTTGAATTATATCTACACTTTGCTATTTTCTATACTTTGAGATCTCTTTCACTTGTTGTAAGTTGTAAGAATCTCTTGTGAGTCTTTGTGTGAAGTTGCCTCAAATCGTAAGGAATTTCCTAGAAGTTTTGCAAGAGAGGAATCAACTCCATCAACTTGAAGATTTGAAGAAGAACAAGAAGTTTGACAAAGAGGAGGTTGAAGAGGTTACTCTTCGTCTTTTATTTGTTAGAATTACTATCTTGTAATTAGAGACCAACCCTAGGAACTCTTCTCTCTACATTTCTTTTAGGTAGAAATGGTTGGTATTATTCTACAATTACTTTGGGCAAATTATGGTTTTCATGGATAATTGTTGTAGTGTTATTAATTTGAATTGCAATTTCATTCATAGCTTTGAATCTGAATTTTATCTTGAGTATTGAGCTTTGATTTGAGGTTGTAGTTCGGATTAACACTAATTGTTAGGCGGAACTAGGACAACAATTAGTGCCAAGTTGATTCGATTAGATTTCCTTTTGATGGACCGGAACTAGGATGATTGATGGGAGATTTGATCTTGTCAACATTGAAGTGTTCTTAAATCAATGAATTTCTTGCAACGAATTGTATTGAAGAAGTTCATCCTTAGACTTGAATATTGGTGAGATTATGATAGTTAATTCATGATTAATCTTGCCCCTAGTAGTTTGTATCCTTCATTTCTCCTATTATTTCTTATGAGTTTCTACCTTCCATTACTTGCTTGATCCTCTACTTTACATAGTCATTTACTTTGCTTTCTAGTATTTAGAATTTCAATCTTATCATTCTTGATAAAGGTTGGATTACTTGATGAATGATTCATACTTCCAAATTATATTCATAATTGATTTAATTATATTTTCCACTCTAGAATTTAATTGACGTCTTGGGGAAAACGATTTTATAAATATTAAAATCTGAATACTACCTTTATTTACTAAACTATTTTGATAGGTGCCCTGCCTAGTTGAGTTTATTTTATTAGTGACAATCTTATTTTAATCTTGAGAATTCCTATTATTTTTAGTATTATTTATTCAATTATTTATATTATTTTTATATATATAACTCACACATCAGATTTTTGGCGCCGTTGTCGGGGATATCTATTATTTAGTTTCGTGATATTTTTCCTCTTAATTCGTTGTAATTTTTGGGAAAAATTTTCATCAACGGTGTGAATCATATAATGGATCAATTATGTTATGATTTGTTATATGGAATCAATCTCAAGTAACTTAGATTTTTCTTGTCTATTTCTAGAAGTATCTTTGATATTCTTAATAGATCATTGGATATTTTGATTTTGTTTAGATTGATTTGATTTGTTAGTTAAATTTCATTTTTCATATTTTTGTAGTTTAATTTTCAGATTTTATTTGATTTTGCTATTCTTGTTCTTAGAATTTCTTGCTCTTATTTTAGTAGTTTTCTTATGTTACTTGTATTTTGTTTCTCTTGCTTTCATATTAATTCGCTTTTCTTAGAAATTTTCTTGCTTAGATTATAGATTTTTGGATTTGGATCTTAGGTTAGATGATTTAGTATCTTGATTTTTAGGTTTATATAGTGTTTTGGTTAGTTTAGATCCCTTAGATAAACTTTTACTTAGAAATTTTGGTTAGATATAGCTTAGATATTTTGGATTTAGGTTAACTTTAGTTGATCTTGATTAGATAGCTTAGTTAGTTTAGTACCTTAGATTAGGTTAGCTTTCGATTCTTTAGGTTCTTATTCTTTAGATTAACTTAGATCTTTAGTTTAATATCTTAGTTTGATCTTTAGTTTAGAATTTTAGATCTAATTGTTTCTCCTACTTTCTAACTTGACATAGTTTGTTCTAATATTTCTAACTTTTTCTAATTAGATTCTTAGGTATGGTTAGTATAAGATCTAACTAGTTTTCTAACTTGATTCTTTCTTCGATTGATTTCTATTTCATAGTTCTTAGATGTATTTTCATGCTTTCGTTTCACGATTTTTGATAGTTGTTATAGATATTATCTTGATTTTTATGTATTATGTTAGAATAGTTTAATTTACTTTTCTTCTTAACCTTAGTTTCATTACTTGTCATTTACTTGTTTTGGATTTTCTCTAATTGTCTTACATTTCTTAGTTAGTATTACATTTTCATATCATTTTATCTTCATTCCTTTATTTTCTTTAAGTACTTTCTAGTTTAGTTAGTATTCTAATAATGTCTTTAATTCATGAATATTATTATCTAGATACTTACTTTTGCTAGGCATTGATGTTAGATGTTCTCATATTTTCTACCTTTTATTTGTTAGCCTTAATATGTGCTTAATATTAATTTAGGTATGGCTTTGCATTAGATTTCTTTCTTTGCATTTATTGTTAGATTTTCCATGAGTAGGTTTTCAATGAATGGTCACTTATGTTACTATTAGTCTGGCATTTTTAGGATTTTATTTAGTATTCTTTGAGTTCTTTAGGTAATAGTATAGTATAATTCTTTCTATTGAATGGGTAACATTCTTAGAAATTAATTCTAAGAAATGCTGTTTTAGTGACTGGTGTGTGTTTTGAGTGAGTAAACATATAGTATCATATAAAGCAAATAATCTCACAAAACATTGTCACAAAATCAAACACAAATAAGGCAGAGTACCTATCGCATGTAGATAGTAACACGGGAGTACCACAATTTTAAATTTATAAATATCGTATCCACAGGAACGTTGGTGACAGCTGGTTAGCTTCTATCAATTATGACAATCTTTAAAGTTCAGGGAATTAGTCCTATGTGTCCATTCAATTCAAATATGTTTGTTTGAAGAATAAAAACAAGAATGGAAAACAATTGACTAAGATCTCTAATGAAGTACGTATGATTAATTAAGTTGAACAATGTTCGAATGTGTAGCTTGCAAGCGGATCTAAGGCAATTATGAATTTGAATTGTCTTACTACCATACCCGAGTTATCTAGAATGATTACCTCAATATGGTGGTTGCAAGTAATCCTAAACCTTTTTAGATTAGCTATTGAGGCGTCAATTCAACAACATAATCTTAAGATTTGTATTGATTCCAAACCCGAGATTATTAGGCTTCCTAACCTCAGTATGGTTGCCACAAGTTATTAGTCCTAATTTGGAAATCTGTTAATCTCCTTTGGTGGGGACTCATTACCAAACCGTCAATTCAATTAACTATTGTAGTATCATGCATCAACCTAAGTTTCATAGCATAAACTCAATACGAGAATTAAATCGAAAGCGTAAAACAATAAGCAATTCATAATGTATATTAAAACATATCCTTTCCGGAAATATATAAATCATTAATCAATCAATCAAAATAAAGAGTATCTTAGGACACAGAATCATAACATATAAAGGAAAAGTAATACAAGAACGAAAAGAAAATGAAAGAGAAAGTTGTCGTGTTGCTCTCACTTGCTTCCACGGATTAGCTTAATCCTCCAGGACCTCGCCGAGACTTGTACTCCGGATCCTTATCTCGCTCTAAAGATCTTCAACTATCACTCCCCTCAACTAAACTATAGGGTATCCCTTATGGTGGAGGCTCAACCCTACACTTGAGAAGAAAGAAAAATGAAAACTAAAAACTCTACTGGAGCTTATCACGAAATTCCTATTGACTAGGAACTCGGGAATGCTCCTATTCTGAGTGATTCTGGTGTGCTTCAACAACTGGGGGAGTGCATCTATTTATAGGAGTAGAAAAGGGGCTGAAAAGAGTGAAAATTCGATGTGGGACGCCAAATCTGCCTTCAACACGGGCTGCAACACGGGCAGGAACACGCCCGTGTTGATCTTTTTTTTCCAAAACTTACACTTTTAGTCTTTGATTTCTTCCTTTCTTCAATTTTGGTCCCTGAAAAAAGAGCAAATTTGCGTAATTTCCATTTAATTAATTCCAATTAACTCCATAATTAACTCGAATTGAACACTAATTAATGTATAAAAACACGATATAAAATCGAGTTATCGGTGACCAACATTTCATTCCAGTAGTTTTATTCCATTTCCATCTTCAATTCTTAGATTATTATTCCAGTAGCTTTGATCGATTTGTATGTCTTGCTTTTTTGTGCATGTTATTTAGTAGACTTGCATGAATTTGCATGTTTTGTTTTGTGCTTACATGAACTTGTTGTTCTTTGTTTTCTTTTACTTAGCATATGATGTAGTTGTTTTGATGGTTTTACCAAACTGCATATTACTTTGTAGTAGTACAATTTGTATAACTTTTACTTAAGTATAGTTTGCATGGTGATTTAGGTAAATATTATTACATGGATTTTTCCTTAATTACCTTTTGCATTCCAGTAGTTAGATTTAGGTTACTATGTTCTAATAAGTTAGTACTGCATTCTTTGTTTTTATAATATGCATTTGCATGCTTTTGCATGGCTTATATATTTATGTGGGTATTATTAATTGCAACTTGATTTTCCAGTAGTTCTTTTTGCATGTACTTTACTATAGGAATAGATGTATATATATTATGTATTTCCATTTCCAGTAGGTAGAATACGTTCTTTATTCTTTATGATTTTGCATGGTTAATTTAGTTAGCAATTGCATGATATTTCTTGTCTTTACTACAATTTCCAGTAGGGTAGTATTTAGTTTCTTTTCAATTTCATAGAGTTGCAATGGTGATATATAGATACATTAGTTATATATAATCTCTTATCTTTTGTTTTCCAATTCCAGTAGCTTAATGAGTTACTTTTGTATACTGTTTTTGGAGTAAATTTTCGGGCAGTCCAGCAGCATTTTGTATGCCTTACTGCTGCTGAATATTAAATCCAGTAGTTTTTGTGTGTTTTGTTTTGTTTTGTTTTTGGTGTAAAATTCCAGCAAGCATTCTTACTGCCCCTGCTGCATTTTCTTTCTAGTATTTGCAGTATGCAAACTGCCCTGTTCACTATGAAAATTCCAGTATGTAATTTCCTCTGTTTTGCAGAGAAATCCAGTAGCTATAATGGTTAATTCCTCAGTTTTATACAAATTCCAGTAGCTAATTTATGTACAACTCTGTACAAATCATCAACTCTTCTCTCTACATTTCTTTTAGGTAGAAGTGGTTGGTATTATTCTACAATTACTTTGGGCAAATTATGGTTTTCATGGATGATTGTTGTAGTGTTATTAATTTGAATTGCAATTTCATTCATAGCTTTAAATCTGAATTTTATCTTGAGTATTGAGCTTTGATTTGAGGTTGTAGTTCCGGATTAACACTAATTGTTAGGCCGGGCTAGGACAACAATTAGTGCCAAGTTGATTCGATTAGATATCCTTTTGATGGACCGAATTAGGACGATTGATGGGAGATTTGATCTTGTCAACATTCAAGTGTTCTTAAATCAATGAGTTTCTTGCCACAAATCGTATGGAAGAAATTCTACTCTAGACTTGAATATTGGTGAGATTATGATAGTTATTTCATGATTAATCTTGCCCCTAGTAGTTTGTATCCTTCATTTCTCCTATTATTTCTTATGAGTTTCTACCTTCCATTACTTGCTTGATTTTATACTTTGCTTTATTTTGCTTTGCTTTCTAGGATTTAGAAATCAATCCTATCATTCTTGATATTGGTTGGTTTACTTGTTGAATGATCCTTATTCACAAATTATATTCATAATTGATTTAATTATATTTTCCACACTAGAATTTAATAGACGTCTTGGGAAAACGATTTTATAAATATTAAAATCTGAATACTACCTTTATTTACTAAACTATTTCGATAGGTGCTCTGCCTAGTTGAGTTTATTTTATTAGTGACAATCCTATTTTAATCTTGAGAATTCCTATTATTTTTAGTATTATTTATTCAATTATTTATATTATTTTTATATATATAACTCACACATCACTTACTGAAACATCTAATGTATCTCTTCATACTAAATGCCATGCAAAATCAAAAAGAACAAAGAATATGCACTACCTACTGGAGATAAGAGTACGTTATATATATCAATTCATATAGTAAATCCATGCAAAAAGTAATGAATTCATTTATTGATTCAAAGCTATAAAATCAATCATACTAATAACCAAAATACCAAGCAGTCTACTAACTAGATCCATACAAAATGAAATGAAATACACTCATCTATCTATGTATTATTATTAAAAAGACCAAAAACATGCAAAGCATATCATGCAAAATATGAAGCTATGCTAACTAATTGAAATGTAAGACATAAGATATACCATAAATGATGAGGTCATGAAAACTATGAGATATGAGATATAACATTAAGGTTTTTTATTCTAACCTATTTAACCAAATGCAACGAAAAAGAAATTGAAGCTACAAATCTATACTAACTATACAAAGGCAGAATATGCAAATCAAAGTATTTAAACATTTTTCAACCAAAATACAGCACACTAACTACAAAGAAAAGTAGAATTAAAACAAATGTTGGTCACTAAAATTAATATTTCTTAGAATTAATTTCTAAGAATGTTACCTTATTCGAAAACTAGACTAACATAACATCTAAGAAAATTAAACATAATTAAATAGTAACCTAAAGGTATAATTCTAATGAAAAAGTAGTGGTGACCATTCATTGAAGACAAATCTATGCAAATTAAAACTAAGTCCTAAAGATGCAAAACAATAGAGCTAGATGCAAACCATACCTAAATTCATATCAAGCACAAAATACGGCTAACAAAAAAAAAGTAGAAAGTATGAAAACATCTAACATAAATATCTAACAAAGGTAAGTATCTAGGTAATAATCTCCATTAATTGAAGACATTACTAGAAAACTAACTTCTAAACTAGAATGGAAACTAAAGTAAAAACTAACTAAGAATAGAATGGACATGATAATAGAAATACAAGAGAATGAGATATTAACTAAGAAAATAAGATTCAAAGAATATAGACTAAGAAAAGAATAGAATCAAAATATTATCCACCTACTAAAGCAAGAAAATTAACTAGAAACAAAAGGTAAACAAACGAACCTAAAGCAAGTGATGATCTAACTAAAAATCATAAAAAGCTATCTAAATCAAAGTCAAGTAAGTAAGTAAACAATTAGGTAATGTCAAAGCAAGTAGGAAAAATTAGAAAGAACCTTAAACTAACCATACTTAGAATCTAATTAAAACAAGTTAGAAGGATTAGAACAAACTATGTCAAGTTAGAAAATAGGAAAACAATTAGATCTAAATTCTAAACTAAGGATTAAACTAAGATATTAAACTAAAGATCTAAGTTAATCCAAAGAATAAGAACCAAAGCTAACCTAATCTAAGGCATGAAAATACTAAACTAACTATCCTAAGAAACTAGAGTTCACCTAAATTCCAAAATATCTAAGCTATATCTAACCAAAATTTCTAAGTAAAGGTTTACCTAAGGGATCCGAACTAACCAAACCACCAACTAAACCTAAAAATCATGATACCAAATCATCTAACCTAAGATCTAAATCCAAAAATCTATAATCTAAGTAAGAAAAATTCTAAGAACACAAATTAAAAGAAAGAAAGAGAAACAAAATTCAAGTAACATAAGAAAGCTACTAAAATAAGAGCAAGAAAAATCATAGAATCAAAGTTAAGCTACTCAACTAAAAAATAAATAAATAAAAATAAGAAACAACTAATCAAATGAAAACAAAATCAATCAATCAAATATCCAAGATCTATCAAGAAGATCAAAGATACTTCAAGAAATAGACAAGAAAAATAAAAGATACTTAAGATTGATTTCATATAACAAATCATAACATAGTTGATCTATTATATAATTCACACCGTTACTATGAAAATTTTCCCAAAAATTACAAGGAATTAAGAGGCAACGACGCCAAAAATCTGATGAGTTATATTTGTATACAAAAATAGTATAAATAATTGAATAAAATAGTACTAAAAATAATAGGAATTCTCAAGATTAAAATAGAATTGTCACTTAGAAAATAAACTCAACTAGGCAGAGAACCTATCGAATAGTTTAGTAAATAAATGTAGTATTCAGATTTTAATATTTATAAAAATCATTTTCCCCAAGACGTCTATTATGAAATAGTGTGGAAAAATATAATTAGGACAATTATGAATATGATTTGGAAGTATGAATCAATCATCAAATAATCCAACCTTTATCAAGAATGATAGGATTGAATTCTAATTTCCTAGAAAGCAAATTAAAAGAAAGCAAAGTAAAGAATATGGATGAAACAATATTGAATATTGAAGAACTCACTAAATACATTAGAGAGAGTGGAGGATATACTTCACAATGAAACCAAATATCATGAATCAACTACCACAATTTCACCAAATCCAAGTCTAAGGATGGATTTCATCAATACGTGTCGTTGCAAGAAATTCATACATGGAGAACAACTCAGATATATTAGTAAGATTAGATCCCTACTAATCATCCAAGGTCTCGGGTCCATCAATAGGAAAATAACCAAACTAATCTAGCACTAATTGTATATCCAAGGTCCAAATAGTGTTAACCCGAACTACAAAATCGAATTAGAGCTCAACTCAAGATAAGAATTCTAATCAAAGCCATAATTGAAATTGCAATTCAAGCTAATAAAATCATAACAATCAACTCATAATAGATCAATCTCAAAGTGAAGATGTAACATGAAACCAACCACTTCTACCCTAAAGAAATGTAGAAGAAGAGAGTTCCTATTGGGTTGGTAAACTAGATTACAAGAAATATCATCAAAATTAATAGAAGAATGTAAGAAAATAATTCCATAACCAGTTGTCAATTAACACCGAAAAGATCTCTTCACTTCAACTCTTCTCTTGAATCCTCTTCTTGCACTTTGAACTTTGAATGATTGAAGTAGATCAAAACACCTATTGAATAGATTGCACAATTCTCCTTACGTGTCGAGGCAGCCTTACACAAACTATCTAGAGACACTTATCACTACAATAATCTAGGGATTTCTCTAAGTGAAAATAGAACAACAAATTGATAGAAAATTCCCTAAATTCTATACCAAAATATATGAAATTCAAGTACAACCCAATATGAAATTCAATATCTAAACAATGTGATAATCAAGCCAATCGAATTATGCTAAAAATCCTATTATTTATAGATAACTAAGAACAGGGAAAAATGTGTCATTTTACAGAGAAAACAGTGATTCTGGCCTCACTACGGGCGTGGCCCCTTCCATCCCTACGGGCGTAGGAATGCCGTTATGTTTTGCGGTCATGGTGATCCAGAGTGCAACGGACGTAGAGTAGGCAGTTACTCTATACAGGCGTATTGCATCAAAGGGCAACGGGCGTATAGTAGGTGGTTATTTTCTAAGGGCGTAGATATTCTTCCAGGGGCGTAACATAATTCCAGAATATTACACTTTTACCTCTAAATTTATCTTTTTCAGCAAATTCACCCCGGAAGTCACCTGAAATGTAAAATGCACAATTAAACCCATAATCAATCAATTTATCTCAATTTAATACAATAAAACTCACAAATCATGCACAATTAATATCCCAAACCTGATCATATTTGATGTTATCAATGATCCATATAACCAAGGCGAAAACTAATTATCTTGTTTTCATAGTTGTATGTCGAATAAAATTCGAAAATCAACTCAGCATAGATAGGCTCATCTATCGTAAAAACGCACGCATAAGGACGGATGGGCATCATTCTCCTTATATCACTCTCTATTCCTAACGAGAAAGCAGTTCCGCAATCAATCCTATGACCTTGTGCCACTTGTCGATCTAAAAGTGTTTCATACCTCTCTTCATACTCTTTCTCAACCTCTGAGAACGTAAGACAAGGATGTCTATCTCTAGTATGAGTAAAACTTCTTGTGACATATTTATTGTCCTTATCCATATTAGGTAATTCCACTTTCCTCTTTGCCTTAGCCTTGCGAAGTAGCCGCTCCGGGTTGTCAAACATATCTCTTAACTTACTTGTAGTAGTCCGAGTCATCTTCCTATTAAAAGCAAAGAATAAGAGTTAGTAATAAAATTTCCAAGACTTTAGAGTTTTAGGGTTTTAAGAATATTTAGATTTTTATAGATTTTAAGATATTTATGATTTTTATGGGTTTTTTTTTTTAAAAAAAAATTTATGAAAGCTCTCTAGATGATCTCTAGAATAACTCCTAGTATGATTTTAGAATATATTTTCTAAAATTTAGATATTCCTATACTTAGGAGGATCGAGTTTACTTTCCTTAATCAAATTATTTCATAAAGAATAATTACTACCGTTATCAAATCATAAAACTTCTAAAATTTTGATCGGGAATTCTAAATATTTCATGAATTTTGCATCACGAAACGACGCCAAAAATTTGATGTGAATTTTGGTTACTATATTTTTAGCATAGATGATGATTAATATTAATTCAAGGAAAACAAATAGGTTGTCACTTAAATAACCAAAATCTAAGGCAAAGTACCTATCGTATGCGGATAGTAACATGGAAGCATCAACGATTTTACATTTATAATATCGTATAGACCTAAAGACATTGCAAAACAAGCTTATAAACAATTATTAAATATGACAAGAATTTATTAACAAAATTTAACCCTAGGATAAGAATCAATTCATGAGTTTGTTACTAAAACATAAATAGAATTGAAACG
>JAHSUH010003926.1:0-12755 GCA_025388415.1 Cynanchum wilfordii
AAAAAGTGGTCAAAGTTTTGTAGAACTTACATTGATGTTGACCTTAAACATTGTTTATCACCCATACTTTATCTTTGAAATAAAAAATTATTTGAATTCATTTTCAACGTTTAAGGCATAAAAGTAGTTAAATAACATAAAAATGTATCAAATTTAATGATTGGGCTGTTTCAAAAGTGGTCAAAGTTTAGTAGAACTTGCATTGAAGTTGACCTTAAACATTGTTCATCACCCATACTTTATCTTTGAAATAAAAAATTATTTGAATTCATTTTCAACGTTTAAGGCATAAAAGTAGTTAAATAACATAAAAATGAATCAAATTTAATGATTGGGCTGTTTCAAAAGTGGTCAAAGTTTAGTTACTTTACAATTTTTACATAAATAAAGTTAAGTAAAGAGACCTTAAACATTGTTCATCACCCATACTTTATCTTTGAAATAAAAAATTATTTGAATTCATTTTCAACGTTTAAGGCATAAAAGTAGTTAAATAACATAAAAATGAATCAAATTTAATGATTGGGCTGTTTTAAAAGTGGTCAAAGTTTAGTAGAACTTGCATTGAAGTTGACCTTAAACATTGTTTATCACCCATACTTTATCTTTGAAAAAAAAATTATTTGAATTCATTTTCAACGTTTAAGGCATAAAAGTAGTTAAATAACATAAAAATGAATCAAATTTAATGATTTGGGCTGTTTCAAAAGTAAAGGGTCAAAGTTTAGTAGAACTTGCATTGAAGTTGACCTTAAACATTGTTCATCACCCATACTTTATCTTTGAATAAAAAATTATTTAATTATTTTCCATCGTTTAAGGCATAAAAGTAGTTAATAAAAAAAAAAAAAAAAAAAAAAAAAAGATTGGGCTGTTTCAAAAGTGGTCAAAGTTTAGTAGAACTTGATGACGTTGACGCTTAAACATTGTTATCACATCACCCATACTTTATCTTTGAAATAAAAAATTATTTGAATTCATTTTCAACCGTTTAAGGCATAAAAGTAGTTAAATAACATAAAAATGAATCAAATTTAATGATTGGGTTGTTTTAAAAGTGGTCAAAGTTTAGTAGAACTTGCATTGAAGTTGACCTTAAACATTGTTCATCACCCATACTTTATCTTTGAAATAAAAAATTATTTGAATTCATTTTCAACAACGTTAAGGCATAAAAGTAGTTAAATAACATAAAAATGAATCAAATTTAATGATTGGGTTGTTTCAAAAGTGGTCAAAGTTTAGTAGAACTTGCATTGAAGTTGACCTTAAACATTGTTTATCACCCATACTTTATCTTTGAAATAAAAAATTATTTGAATTCATTTTCAACGTTTAAGGCATAAAAGTAGTTAAATAACATAAAAATGAATCAAATTTAATGATTGGGTTGTTTCAAAAGTGGTCAAAGTTTAGTAGAACTTGCATTGAAGTTGACCTTAAACATTGTTCATCACCCATACTTTATCTTTGAAATAAAAAATTATTTGAATTCATTTTCAACGTTTAAGGCATAAAAGTAGTTAAATAACATAAAAATGAATCAAATTTAATGATTGGGTTGTTTTAAAAGTGGTCAAAGTTTAGTAGAACTTGCATTGAAGTTGACCTTAAACATTGTTTATCACCCATACTTTATCTTTGAAATAAAAAATTATTTGAATTCATTTTCAACGTTTAAGGCATAAAAGTAGTTAAATAACATAAAAATGAATCAAATTTAATGATTGGGTTGTTTCAAAAGTGGTCAAAGTTTAGTAGAACTTGCATTGAAGTTGACCTTAAACATTGTTCATCACCCATACTTTATCTTTGAAATAAAAATTATTTGAATTCATTTTCAACGTTTAAGGCATAAAAGTAGTTAAATAACATAAAAATGAATCAAATTTAATGATTGTGTGTTTTTAAAAGTGGTCAAAGTTTAGTAGAACTTGCATTGAAGTTGACCTTAAACATTGTTCATCACCCATACTTTATCTTTGAAATAAAAATTATTTGAATTCATTTTCAACGTTTAAGGCATAAAAGTAGTTAAATAACATAAAAATGAATCAAATTTAATGATTGGGTTGTTTCAAAAGTGGTCAAAGTTTAGTAGAACTTGCATTGAAGTTGACCTTAAACATTGTTCATCACCCATACTTTATCTTTGAAATAAAAAATTATTTGAATTCATTTTCAACGTTTAAGGCATAAAAGTAGTTAAATAACATAAAAATGAATCAAATTTAATGATTGGGTTGTTTCAAAAGTGGTCAAAGTTTAGTAGAACTTGCATTGAAGTTGACCTTAAACATTGTTCATCACCCATACTTTATCTTTGAAAAAAAAAATTATTTGAATTCATTTTCAACGTTTAAGGCATAAAAGTAGTTAAATAACATAAAAATGAATCAAATTTAATGATTGGGTTGTTTCAAAAGTGGTCAAAGTTTAGTAGAACTTGCATTGAAGTTGACCTTAAACATTGTTCATCACCCATACTTTATCTTTGAAATAAAAAATTATTTGAATTCATTTTCAACGTTTAAGGCATAAAAGTAGTTAAATAACATAAAAATGAATCAAATTTAATGATTGGGTTGTTTCAAAAGTGGTCAAAGTTTAGTAGAACTTGCATTGAAGTTGACCTTAAACATTGTTCATCACCCATACTTTATCTTTGAAAAAAAAAATTATTTGAATTCATTTTCAACGTTTAAGGCATAAAAGTAGTTAAATAACATAAAAATGAATCAAATTTAATGATTGGGTTGTTTCAAAAGTGGTCAAAGTTTAGTAGAACTTGCATTGAAGTTGACCTTAAACATTGTTCATCACCCATACTTTATCTTTGAAATAAAAAATTATTTGAATTCATTTTCAACGTTTAAGGCATAAAAGTAGTTAAATAACATAAAAATGAATCAAATTTAATGATTGGGTTGTTTCAAAAGTGGTCAAAGTTTAGTAGAACTTGCATTGAAGTTGACCTTAAACATTGTTCATCACCCATACTTTATCTTTGAAATAAAAAATTATTTGAATTCATTTTCAACGTTTAAGGCATAAAAGTAGTTAAATAACATAAAAATGAATCAAATTTAATGATTGGGTTGTTTCAAAAGTGGTCAAAGTTTAGTAGAACTTGCATTGAAGTTGACCTTAAACATTGTTCATCACCCATACTTTATCTTTGAAATAAAAATTATTTGAATTCATTTTCAACGTTTAAGGCATAAAAGTAGTTAAATAACATAAAAATGAATCAAATTTAATGATTGGGTTGTTTCAAAAGTGGTCAAAGTTTAGTAGAACTTGCATTGAAGTTGACCTTAAACATTGTTTATCACCCATACTTTATCTTTGAAATAAAAAATTATTTGAATTCATTTTTCAACGTTTAAAAGGCATAAAAGTAGTTAAATAACATAAAAATGAATCAAATTTAATGATTGGGTTGTTTCAAAAGTGGTCAAAGTTTAGTAGAACTTGCATTGAAGTTGACCTTAAACATTGTTCATCACCCATACTTTATCTTTGAAATAAAAAATTATTTGAATTCATTTTCAACGTTTAAGGCATAAAAGTAGTTAAATAACATAAAAATGAATCAAATTTAATGATTGGGTTGTTTCAAAAGTGGTCAAAGTTTAGTAGAACTTGCATTGAAGTTGTTAACCTTAAACATTGTTCATCCACTACCATACTTTATCTTTGAAATAAAAAATTATTTGAATTCATTTTCAACGTTTAAGGCATAAAAGTAGTTAAATAACATAAAAATGAATCAAATTTAATGATTGGGTTGTTTCAAAAGTGGTCAAAGTTTAGTAGAACTTGCATTGAAGTTGACCTTAAACATTGTTCATCACCCATACTTTATCTTTGAAATAAAAAATTATTTGAATTCATTTTCAACGTTTAAGGCATAAAAGTAGTTAAATAACATAAAAATGAATCAAATTTAATGATTGGTGTTGTTTCAAAAGTGGTCAAAGTTTAGTAGAACTTGCATTGAAGTTGACCTTAAACATTGTTCATCACCCATACTTTATCTTTGAAATAAAAAATTATTTGAATTCATTTTCAACGTTTAAGGCATAAAAGTAGTTAAATAACATAAAAATGAATCAAATTTAATGATTGGGTTGTTTCAAAAGTGGTCAAAGTTTAGTAGAACTTGCATTGAAGTTGACCTTAAACATTGTTCATCACCCATACTTTATCTTTGAAATAAAAAATTATTTGAATTCATTTTCAACGTTTAAGGCATAAAAGTAGTTAAATAACATAAAAATGAATCAAATTTAATGATTGGGTTGTTTCAAAAGTGGTCAAAGTTTAGTAGAACTTGCATTGAAGTTGACCTTAAACATTGTTCATCACCCATACTTTATCTTTGAAAAAAAAAATTATTTGAATTCATTTTCAACGTTTAAGGCATAAAAGTAGTTAAATAACATAAAAATGAATCAAATTTAATGATTGGGTTGTTTCAAAAGTGGTCAAAGTTTAGTAGAACTTGCATTGAAGTTGACCTTAAACATTGTTCATCACCCATACTTTATCTTTGAAAAAAAAAATTATTTGAATTCATTTTCAACGTTTAAGGCATAAAAGTAGTTAAATAACATAAAAATGAATCAAATTTAATGATTGGGTTGTTTCAAAAGTGGTCAAAGTTTAGTAGAACTTGCATTGAAGTTGACCTTAAACATTGTTCATCACCCATACTTTATCTTTGAAATAAAAAATTATTTGAATTCATTTTCAACGTTTAAGGCATAAAAGTAGTTAAATAACATAAAAATGAATCAAATTTAAGTGATTGGGTTGTTTCAAAAGTGGTCAAAGTTTAGTAGAACTTGCATTGAAGTTGACCTTAAACATTGTTCATCACCCATACTTTATCTTTGAAATAAAAAATTATTTGAATTCATTTTCAACGTTTAAGGCATAAAAGTAGTTAAATAACATAAAAATGAATCAAATTTAATGATTGAGGTTGTTTCAAAAGTGGTCAAAGTTTAGTAGAACTTGCATTGAAGTTGACCTTAAACATTGTTCATCACCCATACTTTATCTTTGAAATAAAAAATTATTTGAATTCATTTTCAACGTTTAAGGCATAAAAGTAGTTAAATAACATAAAAATGAATCAAATTTAATGATTGGTGTTGTTTCAAAAGTGGTCAAAGTTTAGTAGAACTTGCATTGAAGTTGACCTTAAACATTTGTTCATCACCCATACTTTATCTTTGAAATAAAAAAATTATTTGAATTCATTTTCAACGTTTAAGGCATAAAAGTAGTTAAATAACATAAAAATGAATCAAATTTAATGATTGGGTTGTTTTAAAAGTGGTCAAAGTTTAGTAGAACTTGCATTGAAGTTGACCTTAAACATTGTTCATCAACCCATACTTTATCTTTGAAATAAAAAATTATTTGAATTCATTTTCAACGTTTAAGGCATAAAAGTAGTTAAATAACATAAAAATGGAATCAAATTTAATGATTGGGTTGTTTCAAAAGTGGTCAAAGTTTAGTAGAACTTGCATTGAAGTTGACCTTAAACATTGTTCATCACCCATACTTTATCTTTGAAATAAAAAATTATTTGAATTCATTTTCAAACGTTTAAGGCATAAAAGTAGTTAAATAACATTAAAAATGAATCAAATTTAATGATTGGGTTGTTTCAAAAGTGGTCAAAGTTTAGTAGAACTTGCATTGAAGTTGACCTTAAACATTGTTCATCACCCATACTTTATCTTTTGAAATAAAAAATTATTTGAATTCATTTTCAACGTTTAAGGCATAAAAGTAGTTAAATAACATAAAAATGAATCAAATTTAATGATTGGGTTGTTTCAAAAGTGGTCAAAGTTTAGTAGAACTTGCATTGAAGTTGACCTTAAACATTGTTTATCACCCATACTTTATCTTTGAAATAAAAATTATTTGAATTCATTTTCAACGTTTAAGGCATAAAAGTAGTTAAATAACATAAAAATGAATCAAATTTAATGATTGTGTTGTTTCAAAAGTGGTCAAAGTTTAGTAGAACTTGCATTGAAGTTGACCTTAAACATTGTTCATCACCCATACTTTATCTTTGAAATAAAAAATTATTTGAATTCATTTTCAACGTTTAAGGCATAAAAGTAGTTAAATAACATAAAAATGAATCAAATTTAATGATTGGGTTGTTTCAAAAGTGGTCAAAGTTTAGTAGAACTTGCATTGAAGTTGACCTTAAACATTGTTCATCACCCATACTTTATCTTTGAAATAAAAAATTATTTGAATTCATTTTCAACGTTTAAGGCATAAAAGTAGTTAAATAACATAAAAATGAATCAAATTTAATGATTGGGTTGTTTCAAAAGTGGTCAAAGTTTAGTAGAACTTGCATTGAAGTTGACCTTAAACATTGTTCATCACCCATACTTTATCTTTGAAATAAAAAATTATTTGAATTCATTTTCAACGTTTAAGGCATAAAAGTAGTTAAATAACATAAAAATGAATCAAATTTAATGATTGGGTTGTTTCAAAAGTGGTCAAAGTTTAGTAGAACTTGCATTGAAGTTGACCTTAAACATTGTTCATCACCCATACTTTATCTTTGAAATAAAAAATTATTTGAATTCATTTTCAACGTTTAAGGCATAAAAGTAGTTAAATAACATAAAAATGAATCAAATTTAATGATTGGGTTGTTTCAAAAGTGGTCAAAGTTTAGTAGAACTTGCATTGAAGTTGACCTTAAACATTGTTCATCACCCATACTTTATCTTTGAAATAAAAAATTATTTGAATTCATTTTCAACGTTTAAGGCATAAAAGTAGTTAAATAACATAAAAATGAATCAAATTTAATGATTGGGTTGTTTCAAAAGTGGTCAAAGTTTAGTAGAACTTGCATTGAAGTTGACCTTAAACATTGTTCATCACCCATACTTTATCTTTGAAATAAAAAATTATTTGAATTCATTTTCAACGTTTAAGGCATAAAAGTAGTTAAATAACATAAAAATGAATCAAATTTAATGATTGGGTTGTTTCAAAAGTGGTCAAAGTTTAGTAGAACTTGCATTGAAGTTGACCTTAAACATTGTTCATCACCCATACTTTATCTTTGAAAAAAAAAAATTATTTGAATTCATTTTTAACGTTTAAGGCATAAAAGTAGTTAAATAACATAAAATGAAATAAAATTTAATGATTGGGTTGTTTCAAAAGTGGTCAAAGTTTAGTAGAACTTGCATTGAAGTTGACCTTAAACATTGTTCATCACCCATACTTTATCTTTGAAATAAAAAATTATTTGAATTCATTTTCAACGTTTAAGGCATAAAAGTAGTTGATCAAATTTAATGATTGGGTTGTTTCAAAAGTGGTCAAAGTTTAGTAGAACTTGCATTGAAGTTGACCTTAAACATTGTTCATCACCCATACTTTATCTTTGAAATAAAAAATTATTTGAATTCATTTTCAACGTTTAAGGCATAAAAGTAGTTAAATAACATAAAAATGAATCAAATTTAATGATTGGGTTGTTTCAAAAGTGGTCAAAGTTTAGTAGAACTTGCATTGAAGTTGACCTTAAACATTGTTCATCACCCATACTTTATCTTTGAAATAAAAAATTATTTGAATTCATTTTCAACGTTTAAGGCATAAAAGTAGTTAAATAACATAAAAATGAATCAAATTTAATGATTGGGTTGTTTCAAAAGTGGTCAAAGTTTAGTAGAACTTGCATTGAAGTTGACCTTAAACATTGTTCATCACCCATACTTTATCTTTGAAATAAAAAATTATTTGAATTCATTTTCAACGTTTAAGGCATAAAAGTAGTTAAATAACATAAAAATGAATCAAATTTAATGATTGTGTTGTTTCAAAAGTGGTCAAAGTTTAGTAGAACTTGCATTGAAGTTGACCTTAAACATTGTTCATCACCCATACTTTATCTTTGAAATAAAAATTATTTGAATTCATTTTCAACGTTTAAGGCATAAAAGTAGTTAAATAACATAAAAATGAATCAAATTTAATGATTGTGGTTGTTTCAAAAGTGGTCAAAGTTTAGTAGAACTTGCATTGAAGTTGACCTTAAACATTGTTCATCACCCATACTTTATCTTTGAAATAAAAAATTATTTGAATTCATTTTCAACGTTTAAGGCATAAAAGTAGTTAAATAACATAAAAATGAATCAAATTTAATGATTGGGTTGTTTCAAAAGTGGTCAAAGTTTAGTAGAACTTGCATTGAAGTTGACCTTAAACATTGTTCATCACCCATACTTTATCTTTGAAAAAAAAAATTATTTGAATTCATTTTAAACGTTTAAGGCATAAAAGTAGTTAAATAACATAAAAATGAATCAAATTTAATGATTGGGTTGTTTCAAAAGTGGTCAAAGTTTAGTAGAACTTGCATTGAAGTTGACCTTAAACATTGTTCATCACCCATACTTTATCTTTGAAATAAAAAATTATTTGAATTCATTTTCAACGTTTAAGGCATAAAAGTAGTTAAATAACATAAAAATGAATCAAATTTAATGATTGGGTTGTTTTCAAAAGTGGTCAAAGTTTAGTAGAACTTGCATTGAAGTTGACCTTAAACATTGTTCATCACCCATACTTTATCTTTGAAAAAAAAAATTATTTGAATTCATTTTCAACGTTTAAGGCATAAAAGTAGTTAAATAACATAAAAATGAATCAAATTTAATGATTGGGTTGTTTCTAAAAGTGGTCAAAGTTTAGTAGAACTTGCATTGAAGTTGACCTTAAACATTGTTCATCACCCATACTTTATCTTTGAAAAAAAAATTATTTGAATTCATTTTCAACGTTTAAGGCATAAAAGTAGTTAAATAACATAAAAATGAATCAAATTTAATGATTGGGTTGTTTCAAAAGTGGTCAAAGTTTAGTAGAACTTGCATTGAAGTTGACCTTAAACATTGTTCATCACCCATACTTTATCTTTGAAATTAAAAAATTATTTGAATTCATTTTCAACGTTTAAGGCATAAAAGTAGTTAAATAACATAAAAATGTATCAAATTTAATGATTGTGTTGTTTCAAAAGTGGTCAAAGTTTAGTAGAACTTGCATTGAAGTTGACCTTAAACATTGTTCATCACCCATACTTTATCTTTGAAATAAAAATTATTTTTGATTCATTTTCAACGTTTAAGGCATAAAAGTAGTTAAATAACATAAAAATGAATCAAATTTAATGATTGTGTTGTTTCAAAAGTGGTCAAAGTTTAGTAGAACTTGCATTGAAGTTGACCTTAAACATTGTTATTATCACCCATACTTTATCTTTGAAATAAAAAATTATTTGAATTCATTTTCAACGTTTAAGGCATAAAAGTAGTTAAATAACATAAAAATGTATCAAATTTAATGATTGGGTTGTTTCAAAAGTGGTCAAAGTTTAGTAGAACTTGCATTGAAGTTGACCTTAAACATTGTTCATCACCCATACTTTATCTTTGAAATAAAAAATTATTTGAATTCATTTTCAACGTTTAAGGCATAAAAGTAGTTAAATAACATAAAAATGAATCAAATTTAATGATTGTGGGTTGTTTCAAAAGTGGTCAAAGTTTAGTAGAACTTGCATTGAAGTTGACCTTAAACATTGTTCATCACCCATACTTTATCTTTAAAATAAAAAATTATTTGAATTCATTTTAACGTTTAAGGCATAAAGAAGTAGATAACATAACAAAAAATGAATCAAATTTAATGATTGGGTGTTTCAAAAGTGGTCAAAGTTTAGTAGAACTTGCATTGAAGTTGACCTTAAACATTGTTCATCACCCATACTTTATCTTTGAAATAAAAAATTATTTGAATTCATTTTCAACGTTTAAGGCATAAAAGTAGTTAAATAACATAAAAATGAATCAAATTTAATGATTGGGTTGTTTTAAAAGTGGTCAAAGTTTAGTAGAACTTGCATTGATGTTGACCTTAAACATTGTTTATCACCCATACTTTATCTTTGAAATAAAAAATTATTTGAATTCATTTTCAACGTTTAAGGCATAAAAGTAGTTAAATAACATAAAAATGAATCAAATTTAATGATTGTGGTTGTTTCAAAAGTGGTCAAAGTTTAGTAGAACTTGCATTGAAGTTGACCTTAAACATTGTTCATCACCCATACTTTATCTTTGAAATAAAAAATTATTTGAATTCATTTTCAACGTTTAAGGCATAAAAGTAGTTAAATAACATAAAAATGAATCAAATTTAATGATTGGGTTGTTTCAAAAGTGGTCAAAGTTTAGTAGAACTTGCATTGAAGTTGACCTTAAACATTGTTCATCACCCATACTTTATCTTTGAAATAAAAAATTATTTGAATTCATTTTTCAACGTTTAAGGCATAAAAGTAGTTAAATAACATAAAAATGAATCAAATTTAATGATTGTGTTGTTTCAAAAGTGGTCAAAGTTTAGTAGAACTTGCATTGAAGTTGACCTTAAACATTGTTCATCACCCATACTTTATCTTTGAAAATAAAAATTATTTGAATTCATTTTCAAACGTTTAAGGCATAAAAGTAGTTAAATAACATAAAAATGAATCAAATTTAATGATTGGGTTGTTTCAAAAGTGGTCAAAGTTTAGTAGAACTTGCATTGAAGTTGACCTTAAACATTGTTTATCACCCATACTTTATCTTTGAAATAAAAAAATTATTTGAATTCATTTTCAACGTTTAAGGCATAAAAGTAGTTAAATAACATAAAAATGAATCAAATTTAATGATTGGGTTGTTTCAAAAGTGGTCAAAGTTTAGTAGAACTTGCATTGAAGTTGACCTTAAACATTGTTCATCACCCATACTTTACTTTTGAAATAAAAATTATTTGATAATTCATTTTCAACGTTTAAGGCATAAAAGTAGTTAAATAACATAAAAATGAATCAAATTTAATGATTGGGTTGTTTCAAAAGTGGTCAAAGTTTAGTAGAACTTGCATTGAAGTTGACCTTAAACATTGTTCATCACCCATACTTTATCTTTGAAATAAAAAATTATTTGAATTCATTTTCAACGTTTAAGGCATAAAAGTAGTTAAATAACATAAAAATGAATCAAATTTAATGATTGTGTTGTTTCAAAAGTGGTCAAAGTTTAGTAGAACTTGCATTGAAGTTGACCTTAAACATTGTTCATCACCCATACTTTATCTTTAGAAATAAAAATTATTTGAATTCATTTTCAACGTTTAAGGCATAAAAGTAGTTAAATAACATAAAAATGAATCAAATTTAATGATTGGGTTGTTTCAAAAGTGGTCAAAGTTTAGTAGAACTTGCATTGAAGTTGACCTTAAACATTGTTCATCACCCATACTTTATCTTTGAAATAAAAAATTATTTGAATTCATTTTCAACGTTTAAGGCATAAAAGTAGTTAAATAACATAAAAATGAATCAAATTTAATGATTGTGGTTGTTTCAAAAGTGGTCAAAGTTTAGTAGAACTTGCATTGAAGTTGACCTTAAACATTGTTCATCACCCATACTTTATCTTTGAAATAAAAAATTATTTGAATTCATTTTCAACGTTTAAGGCATAAAAGTAGTTAAATAACATAAAAATGAATCAAATTTAATGATTGGGTTGTTTCAAAAGTGGTCAAAGTTTAGTAGAACTTGCATTGAAGTTGACCTTAAACATTGTTCATCACCCATACTTTATCTTTGAAATAAAAAATTATTTGAATTCATTTTCAACGTTTAAGGCATAAAAGTAGTTAAATAACATAAAAATGAATCAAATTTAATGATTGTGTTGTTTCAAAAGTGGTCAAAGTTTAGTAGAACTTGCATTGAAGTTGACCTTAAACATTGTTCATCACCCATACTTTATCTTTTGAAAAAAAAAAATTATTTGAATTCATTTTCAACGTTTAAGGCATAAAAGTAGTTAAATAACATAAAAATGAATCAAATTTAATGATTGGGTTGTTTCAAAAGTGGTCAAAGTTTAGTAGAACTTGCATTGAAGTTGACCTTAAACATTGTTCATCACCCATACTTTATCTTTGAAATAAAAAATTATTTGAATTCATTTTCAACGTTTAAGGCATAAAAGTAGTTAAATAACATAAAAATGAATCAAATTTAATGATTGGTTGTTTCAAAAGTGGTCAAAGTTTAGTAGAACTTGCATTGATGTTGACCTTAAACATTGTTCATCACCCATACTTTATCTTTGAAATAAAAATTATTTGGATTCATTTTCAACGTTTAAGGCATAAAAGTAGTTAAATAACATAAAAATGAATCAAATTTAATGATTGGGTTGTTTCAAAAGTGGTCAAAGTTTAGTAGAACTTGCATTGAAGTTGACCTTAAACATTGTTCATCACCCATACTTTATCTTTGAAATAAAAAATTATTTGAATTCATTTTCAACGTTTAAGGCATAAAAGTAGTTAAATAACATAAAAATGAATCAAATTTAATGATTGGGCTGTTTCAAAAGTGGTCAAAGTTTAGTAGAACTTGCATTGAAGTTGACCTTAAACATTGTTCATCACCCATACTTTATCTTTTGAAATAAAAAATTATTTGAATTCATTTTCAACGTTTAAGGCATAAAAAGTAGTTAAATAACATAAAAATGAATCAAATTTTAATGATTGGGCTGTTTCAAAAGTGGTCAAAGTTTAGTAGAACTTGCATTGAAGTTGACCTTAAACATTGTTCA
>JAHSUH010003933.1:0-45252 GCA_025388415.1 Cynanchum wilfordii
ATGTTAGCTAATTGTTTCTAAGGTTTCGCCCTTACACTTGTCCTCCAATTCTTATTAGTTTTGCTCATCCTTTCCAATGCATTAGTTGCATCTATCTCATTCATTCCATTAAAACCTCCTTGAGGGTTCAGCCCATCCAGAATTTGCTTTCCTCGCTCGTTGATGTGTTATTTGAGTTATATATAATATTAATATAAATAATCGAATAAATAATACTAAAAATAATAAGAATCTTCAAAATTAAAATAGGTTTGTCACTTAATAAAATAACTCGATTAGGCAGAGCACCTATCGAAATAGTTTAGTAAATAAGGTGATATTGAGTTTTTAAATTTATAAAAATTGTTTTTCCCTAAGACTTCTATTAAATTCTAGTGTGGAAAATATAATCAAACTAATTATGAATATGATTTGTGAATAAGGATCATTCAACAAGTAAACCAACCAATATCAAGAATGATAAGATTGATTTCTAAATCTAGAAGGCAAATTAAAAGCAAGTAAAGTAAAATCATGGATGAGATAATATTGAATATGTGAAGAACTCACTAAACACATTAGAGAGAGTGGAGGATACACTTCACAACAAAATCAAGTATCATGATTCAACTATTACAATTTCACCAAATCCGAGTCTAATGATGAACTTCCTCAATACGTGTCGTTGAAATAAATTCATACGTGAAGAACAACTCGAATATATTAGTAAGATCAAATCCCTACTAATCATCCAAGGTCTGGTACATCAATAGGAAGACAATCCAACTAATCTAGCACTAATCGTATATCCAAGGTCCGACTTAACAATTAGTGTTAACCCGAACCACAAGATCGAATTAGAGCTCAACTCAAGATAAACAATCAAATCAAAGCCATAATTGAAATTGCAATTCAAGTTAATGAAATCATAACAATCAACTCACAATAGATCAATCTCATAGTGAAATTATAACATGAAACCAACCACTTCTACCCTAAAGAAATGTAGGAGAAGAGAGTTCCTATTGGGTTGGTAAACTAGATTACAAGAATTATCAACAAAAATACTTGAAGAAGGTAAGAAAATAATTCCAAAACCAGTTGTTAATTGAATCCGGAAAGATCTCTACACCTCAACTTTCTTCTTGAATCCTCTTCTTGCTCCTTGAAGCTTGAATGGTTGAAGTAGCTCAAAATCCTCTTGATCAAGTCACAAAACTTTACCTCATAGACCAAGGAGAGATTTCATAACCTAACTAGAAACATTTATTCACTAAAACAACCTAGGGAATTATCTAATCAAAAGTATTCAATCAAAGTAATAGAAAATTCCCCAAATCTTATACCAAAATATATGAAATTGAAGAAGAACCCAATATGAAATTCAATATCTCAAAACAATGTGAGAAACTAACCAACATAACCACTAAGCTAACCCTAAAACAACCCTAATCCAACCTCATCCAACCTCAAATAATGGTAAAAATCCCAATATTTATAGATAACCAAAACAGGGGTAAAATTGTAATTTTCCAAAACAGAATCTGGAAATTTGGCTCAACACGGGCGTGTTGCACCCGTGTTGTGCCCGTGTTGGCTATGCGCGACACACGCGCGCGCGCCCGTGTTTTGACCGCCTTGCCCCCGTGTTGGTGAAACTCGACACGGGCGTGTTTGAACCCGTGTTGGAAGTCGTGTTCATGGCTGAGCCCGTGTTTCTAGGCGTGTTCATCCTCCTGGCTGGGCGTGTTCATTTACTGAGCTCGCGTTGCTGGACTGGATTTGTATTTCTTTCCGGAAATTACATATTTAGTCCCTGAACTTTGCTCTTTTGATCAATTAGCCCCACGAACTTCTTGAAAACAGAAATATCACAATTAAATGCACAATTAACATATTTATCTCAATTTACTCTAATAAACCTCAACAATTATGCATAAATACCCTTCCAAAACATTATCAATTTTAGCGTTATCACTCGTTCATTCCTCCGTAGAATTGCTTTGTAATACGAGTAGTTCACGAAATCCATGCTCGAGGGCATGCTCTTAATAACTCCTTCATTCTTTCCCAAGCGTCGACAATAGTTTCATCCTCCCGTGCGAGAAACTTGATATTGCTTTCCTCATTTCCAAGATTCTAGTATCTGGGTAGTACTCGGTTAAGAATGCTTTGCTCGGTTGGTCCCATGTTGTAATTGAACCGGTAGGGACTCGGAGTAACCATTTCTTTGCTCTATCCCTTAGAGTGTATGGGAATAAGGTCAACATCACCAATTCAATAGGACTATCCCCTTTAAAAGCATCACATAACGCAGCGAACTCGGATAAATGTTTCATTGGGTCCTCAAATGGTAATCCTTCGAATTGTGACCTTGTGATTACCAATTGCGGAACTCCTGGTTTCAAGTCATACCTATCTCCTTCGGGCAACCTTATAGCACTGCACATAGGTATGTTATGCGGCTGGATGTAAGTTTCCATTGGTGGTGGGTGTGGTTGAGCTGCCATTTTTGGTAAGATTAGTTTTCTCCTTGCACCTCTAGCTCTCTGGATTAAGATTTCGGGATTGTCAAGCGTTTCTCGGAGTTCAGCCCTTGAGGCTCGAATCATACAACTGCAAACAAAGAATACAAAGATAGATGAGATGCAAATATAGTTAGAAGTTCGAAGATAGAAGATTAAATATTTTTGTTTTTTTTTTTTTTTTTAAAAAAAAAAAATATTCTAGATAATTTCTAGAAAATTTCTTAGTATGATTTTAGAATGAATTTTCTAAAACATGGATAACCTTAATTATTTAATTTAGGAAATCCTATACCAAGAAAGTAGGATCTAATTCCACTAATTGTGTCTTAATTGATAAATACTACCGTAACCAAATCATAAAATTTCAAAAATTTTGCGCAGAATTTCAAAAATATTATGAATTTAGCGTTCCCGGCAATGGCGCCAAAAATCTGGTGTGTGTTTTGAATGAGTAAAATATAGTATCATATAAAACAAATAATCTCACAAAAAAGTGTCACATAATCAAACACAAATAAGGCAGAGTACCTATCGCATGCAGATAGTAACACGGGAGTACCACGATTTTAAATTTATAAATATCGTATCCACATGAACGTTGGTAATGGCTGGTTAGCTTCTACCAATTATGACAAACTTTAAAGTTCAGGAAATTAGTCCTAGGTGTCCATTCAATTCAGATATGTTTGAGTAAAAGAATAATTAAAAACAAGAATGGAAAGTAATTGACTAAGATCTCTAATGAAGTACGTATGATTAATTAAGTTGAACAATGTTCGAATGTGTAGCTTGCAAGTAGATCTAAGGCAATTATGAATTCAAATTGTCTTACTACCATACTTGAGTTATCTAGAATTATTACCTCAATATGGTGGTTGCAAGTAATCCTAAACCTTTTTAGATTAGCTATTGAGGCGTCAATTCAACAACATAACCTTAAGATTTGCATTGATTTCAAACCCAAGATTCTTAGGCTTCCTAACCTCGGTTTGGTGGCCACAAGTTATTAGTCATAATTTGGCAATCTGTTAAATCTCCTATGGTGGGGACTCATTAACAAACCGTCAATTCAATTAACTATTGTAGTATCATGCATTAACCTAAGTTTCATGGCATAAACTTAATACAAGAATTAAATCGAAAGCGTAGAACAATAAACAATTCATAATATATATTAAAACATATCCTTCCTAGGAATATATAAATCATTAATAAATCAATCAAAATAAAGAGTATCTTAGGACACAGAATCATAACATATAAAGGAAAAGAAATACAAGAACGAAAAGAAAAGGAAAGAGAAAGTTGTCGTGTTGCTCTCCTGCTTCCATGGACTGGCTTAATCCTCCGGACCTTACCGATACTTGTACATCGGATCCTTATCTCGCTCTAAAGATCTTCAGCTATCACTCCCCTCAACTAAACTATAGGGTATCCCTTATGGTGGAGGCTCAACCCTACACTCGAGAAGAAAGAAAAATGAAAAGTAAAAACTCGACTAGAGTTTATCACGAAATTCTTATTCGCTAGGAACTCGGAAATGCTCTTGTTTTGAGTGATTCTGATGTACTTCAACAACTGGGGGAGTGCATTTATTTATAGGAGTAGAAAAGGGGCTGAAAACAGTGAAAATTCGATGTGGGACTCAAAAAATACCGTCAACACGGGTTGCAACACGGGCTGCAACACGCCCGTGTCGTGTATCACCAACACGGCCAAAAACACGGGCAGGAACACGCCCGTGTTGATCTTTTTTTCCGGAAATTGCACTTTTAGTCCCCGATTTCTTCCTTTCTTCAATTTTGGACCCCGAAACTTCTGAAATCAAAAACAGAAGGATTTTGCGTAATTTCCATTCAATTAAATCCAATTAACTCCATAATAAACTCGAATTGAACATAATTAATGTATAAAAACACGATATAAAATCGAGTTATCAAACATGTATGAGAGTAAAGGCTAAGATTGGTACCAGAATATCAACAATTTTATAAACAAAAGCTCTTTTGTACCTGGTAACATCAAATATGATCATGATTTGAGATATAAATTGTGCATGATTTGTGATTATAATTGTATTAAATTGAGATAAATTGATTGATTTTGGGTTTAATTGCAAATATTCTGTTTCGGGTAACTTCGGGGGAAAATTGCTGAAAAAAGATAAATTCAGAGGCAAAAGTGCAACATTCTGGAAATGCGCTACTTACCTCCATACATACTTTCCAAACTTAAATTACATTGACTGCAAACCGCACACTGTTCACCTTCGCTTATAAATCAATTAAAATCAATTGTTCAACAACACTTATACTAGGGACAGACACAATATTATCCACTTAACTAAATAGACTTACTTCAAAAATTTAAAGAATTTTCCGAGAGTAAGAGAATTAAAACACCAAAATCAATGAGAACTTAATAATGACGGAGTTTACTACGATCATACATGTGTTGACATCATATGTATCCTTAAAATCTTCCTTTGTCAAAGCAAAAACTCTAGAATTAGGTTGAGATTTTGCGTGCTTTGTTGTCTCTCGAGGCTTGGTTGAAATCATTGGCGCCATGTCGGGACAATCTCCAATTTTGTGTCCTAGTTTGCCACACCTAAAACACGCTCCTGTCTTCCATTTGCATTCACCAAAATGAACACGTCTACAAGTATCGCACGGCTTACGCTGATTTTCGGTTGCTACTTTCTTGGAAGGGAGTTCCTTTGTCTCCAATTGAGACTTATCCGAAGTAAGCTCGGAATTTTGATCTTGATTTCTAAATGATCTCGATCTTTTATTTACCCTAACAACATCAGCTCTCTTTATATTTTCCTCCACACTAATAGCGTTTCATACACCTCGGTGTAACTTTGAGATCGTAATGCAGCCATTTTACCTTTAATTCTTCCAAGTAATCCATCTCGAAATCGTAAAAGTTTTAGGTCCTCATTAGCCATAAATTCTGGAACAAATCTTCCCAACTAATTGAATTTAGTTGCATACTCAACAACTGACATTCCTTCTGTCTGCTTCAAGTTGAAAAACTCTCTTTGACGCTCCATTCGAATGGTCTCGGGAAAGTAATTATCCAAGAAGGCCCTCTTAAACACATCCCAAGTTAGGGGATGACTAGTAGTGACATATGCTTTGGTGTTGCACCTTCCCACCATCTCTCCGCTTCTCCAGTAAGAAAAGCAATTGCCAAATCTGCCTTCAAATTTTCACTAACCTCAAGTATTCGAAAATTTTTCTCTAGATCCTTAAGCCACTTTTCTGCTAAGTTCCGGTTTGGCAGTTCCTTCAAAGCTTAACATACTTTCTTTCCGAAGTCGTTCATAACATGACCTTATTCCATTATCACCTTGTCTAGGACGACGTTCTTGCTCAACTTGTTGTCTCAATTGCTCTTCTTGAAAAGGTTGTTGGGCTTGCATTGTTTGGGCCATCATAGCAAGGGTAGAAGCAAAATCATTCAGCGCTGTGGAAGGTCCGGTATGCTTAGTTTCAGTTGTTGTTGCTCCACGACCTAGATTCCTCGGTGGTACATTCATATCATTATCTTGTTCTTCTATACTACCTGTAGGGAGCTACATTTCGTCCTCTAGTTGTTCCATGTCTCACCATCCGAGTAACGTTCCAAATAAAACTAGATAAGCTACAATCACGTATATCGGATAAAAATTTAGATCTTAATATAAGAATCTACCATCAACTAACATATCAAAATCATTACTTAAGTATCTTAGGATTCGTAACCTCTTGCTTTGATACCACTAAATTTCACGCCCCAAATCCGGGCTGTAACACGACCATACTTTCAAGGTTCCACCTCGAAAGCATAAGGTCTCTTATCCCTTACTAACAAAATATTTCCGCAATAAAATATTAAGAAAACAACTAAAATCCATAAGTCCAAATAAAATATCTCAAATTAATCCCAATTGACAAAATAGATAATCCTCCATTAAACAATATCTTGATTAGGGATGCAACCTAACTTATTAAAAGAATAAAGAAAACTATTCCAAAACAAATTTCTAACTCCAAGTAATAACAAACAAGTCAACAACTCAACTTTCAAGACATAAATTCCCCACATGTTCCCTTATTCGTCAACACTAGAACATCTGCAAAAGAAAAAAAATTAAGGGAGAGGGATGAGCTAAAAAGCCCAGTGAATAAACGGAGTTTTATTATTTCCTTTATTCTCAAAAAAACTTTAAAGGTCATACTGATAGCCAAAATATCAAAATAGAATCGAATATACTTAGGAAATACATACAATAGTCAAAATATCAAAATAACTTTCAAAGAAAATTTAAAACATTTTCATAATGTTACTTTCTTTCAAAACAGAACAGAAACAGAAGGAATTCAAATTTAATTCCACTTTCTTTTATGAGGCTCAAGCAAGTAGTCATTAGTTGGTTTTAATCGATATCGATCCTAGCTGTTTATCCCGCTAGGTAGGCCGGAACTTATAACAGTAGAGCTTTTTCACCATGCTTAATGGGTTCACCAACTTACTTCTAACTAACTTGAGCCAAACTTATATCTTTCTTTTCTTTTCTCGGAGCAAACTTAAATAATGAACTTTAAATATTTCAAAAATTAAATAAATAATAATTAATATAGATAATAAAAATATCCAGTACTTATGGGGTTAACACTGCTTAAGAAATCAATTCTAGTAATAATAATAAAACAATTGAAACAGTGATACATGATTAAAATATGACAAAATCAGAATGTTCCAGATTTGAAAATCAAAATAATCAAAATGTATTTCTCATACCTTAATGAAAATAGAGAAAGAAAATAGAATATAATTGATAACATCAAATATGATCATGATTTGAGATATAAATTGTGCATGATTTGTGATGATAATTGTATTAAATTGAGATAAATTGATTGATTTTGGGTTTAATTGCAAATATTCTGTTTCGGGTAACTTCTGGGGCAAATTGGTGAAAAAAGATAAATTCAGAGGCAAAAGTGCAACATTCTGGAAATTCGCTACGCCCATGGACAATTTCTTACGCCCGTAGCAGCGTAAACGCCCGTTGCCCTGTGTGCATTACGCCCGTAGGGAATTAACTGTCCCTTACGCCCGTGGCACTGCGTATCAAACGCCCCCGTAGGGAACCGCTTCTAAACGCCCGTTTAGAATAGAGGGCTACGCCCCTAAGGGTGCTCTGTCCAGAATATTTTTTATGTAAAATGACGATTTTACCCCTGGTTTAGTAGATCTATAAATACTAGAATTTTTAGCATTAATTAGATTGGCTTGAGGGTCAGATTATATTTCACATTGTTCTTAGATATTGAATATCATATTAGGTTTTTCTTCAATTTCATATATTTTTGGTATAGACTTTGGGGAATTTTTCTATCACTTTGATTGAATACTTTTGATTAGATAATTCCCTAGATTGTTTTAGTGAATAAATGTTTCTAGTTAGGTTATGAAATCTCTCCTTGGTCTATGAGGTAGAGTTTTGTGACTTGATCAAGAGGATTTTGAGCTACTTCAATCATTCAAGCTTCAAGGAGCAAGAAGAGGATTCAAGAAGAAAGTTGAGGTGTAGAGATCTTTCCGGATTCAATTGACAACTGGTTTTGGAATTATTTTCTTACCTTCTTCAAGTATTTTTGTTGATAATTCTTGTAATCTAGTTTACCAACCTAATAGGAACTCTCTTCTCCTACATTTCTTTAGAGTAGAAGTGGTTGGTTTCATGTTATACTTTCACTATGAGATTGATCTATTGTGAGTTGATTGTTATGATTTCATTAACTTGAATTGCAATTTCAATTATGGCTTTGATTTGATTGTTTATCTTGAGATGAGCTATAATTCGATCTAGTGGTTCGGGTTAACACTAATTGTTAAGCCGGACCTTGGATATACGATTAGTGCTAGGTTAGTTGGATTGTCTTCCTATTGATGTACCGGACCTTGGATGATTAGTAGGGATTTGATCTTACTAATATATTCGAGTTGTTCTTCACGTATGAATTTCTTTCAACGACACGTATTGAGGAAGTTTATCTTTAGACTCGGATTCGGTGAAATTGTAATAGTTGAATCATGATACTTGATTTTGTTATGAAGTGTATCCTCCACTCTCTCTAATGTGTTTAGTGAGTTCTTCAAATATTCAATATTCTCTCATCCATGATTTTACTTTACTTGCTTTTACTTTGCTTTCTAGGATTTAGAATTCAATCTTATCATTCTTGATATTGGTTGATTTACTTGTTGAATGATCCTTAATCACAAATCATATTCATAGTTAGTTTGATTATATTTTCCACACTAGAATTTAATAGAAGTCTTAGGGAAAAACGATTTTTATAAATTTAAAATCTGAATACCACCTTATTTACTAAACTATTTCGATAGGTGCTCTGCCTAATTGAGTTATTTTATTAGTGACAAACCTATTTTAATCATAGAGATTCCTATTATTTTTAGTACTATTTATTCGATTATTTTTATTATTTATATATAACTCAAATTACACATCAATAATATAATAGATCTATATATATATATATATATATATATATATACATATATAAAGAAGCAGTTCGGCAACTACACAATTGCCGTTCAAATTTTGTAGCGCAAGGATTGTTAAATAATAGTAATACTAGTAAAGTCACTAGAATTTAATAATAATAATAAATTTCTGGAATTTTATAATAACAATAATAAAATAAACTAAAATCCATATATAAATATATATAAATAAGAACAGATTCGGCAATTGCCGCTCCTGTTCAATTCGCCGCAACAAGTATAAATTAAAATAAATAAGGTTTCTGAATTTGTTAATATAAATGTATATATATGTATATCACTGTAAGTTTCAGAAAATTCCAAACAAAAATCAATTATTTTGTTCTTTTTTTTTTAATCCACAGTATAAGTATATATTAAATACAAAACTTAATGGCAAATCAAAAAATTGATTCTTTTAGAAAAGTATCCGTTTACTCACTTCTTAAAATTCGGAAAGGATTTCGAAACAATCAGCCAATTCTTGTATTATCCCATTTGTTAGTCCTTGTCGATCAGAATTCTGCTGGTTGCTTACTCTATTGTACTCTTCCTCCACTTCCTAGACCCCAACCATAGAGACAAAAGTTGCTAGGGTTTCGAAAGTTATAACTCTTTTAAAATTAAAACCCTAGTTTATTCCTTGTGCGACTCTAATAACATAGAATTTATTTAATTAAAATATCATTCAATAATAAAAAAACTTGTAAATTTCTTATTTGCCCCTTTCTTAGGCTGGCATAATTACTAACATCACATGTCAAATAGCAAATTTCAATCAGGCGGATGTCATAATGGGTGCAGTAGTGAAAGAATTCCTTTAATAATATTCTTGCAAAAATGCCTTATCAAACACAAAAGGAATAACATCTTTCCCACTTAAGCATGTGAGTCGTTTTTATGCATCTTTAAAACATAGATTCTAGATTTCACAAACAATGCCTGAACGTATATCAATCATAGGAAATCATCTATAAACTCCCTTAAACTCTCTTATCATGTTAAGAACATAATATAGCTAGAACAGGTTATCCAGGAAAACAATAGAACATTTATGAGAGTGAAGGCTAGGATTGGTACCTGGAATATCAACAATTTTATAAACAAAAGCTCTTTTGTACCTCTTGAGTGCATTCAGTTGCAACTTCCTTTCGTTTCTCATTCAAATTGCAATTATAAACAAGGAAGTTCTTACCTTCATCTTAGGCATCCATAGCAAAGGTGGTATGGCAAATCCCTTTTGGTTTTAATTCGGGTGAATCCACGCACGATGAAGTCAAAAATTTTCAGTTTTTTTGATAATACCAAAGATAGATTAGGCATGATGTTTCAATAAGATAAGAAGAAGGGAAAGAAAAAGAGTTTGAAAAATAATATATATATTTTTTTTTAACGACCCTAGATAATCTCTAGAGTTTTTCCTAGTATAGTTTTAGAATGAATTTTCTAAAACTAGATGACCTTAATTATTTAATTCTAGATAATTTCTAAAATTAATAAATTGGGAAACCTTATACTTAGGAAAATGAGGCCAAATTCCTCTAATCAAATCCTAAAGGATAGATACTACTGTTACCAAATCATAAAGTTTCTAAAATTTTGATCGGGAATTTTAAAAATATTATGAATTTTAGCATCCCCGGCAATGGCGCCAAAAATCTGGTGTGTGTTTTGAGTGAGTAAAAAAATAGTATCATATAAAACAAATATTCTTACAAAACAGTGTCACATAATCAAACACAACTAAGGCATAGTACCTATCACATGCGAGATAGTAACATGGGAGTACCACGATTTTAAATTTATAAATATTGTATCCACAGGCACGTTGGTGACGGCTGGTTAGTTTCTACCAATTATGACAATCTTTAAGGTTCGGGGAATTAGTCCTAGGTGTCCATTCGATTCAGATATGTTGTTTAAAGAATATTTAAGACGAGAATGGAAAATAATTGACTAAGATCTCTAATGAAGTACGTATGATTAATTAAGTTGAACAGTGTTCGAATGTGTAGCTTGCAAGCAGATCTAAGGCAATTATGAATTCGAATTATCTTACTACCACACCTGAGTTGTCTAGAATGATTACCTCAATACTGGTCGGTGTAAGTAATCCTAAACCTTTTTAGATTAGTTATTAAAGCGTCAATTTAATAACATAACCTTAAGATTTGCATTAATTCCAAACCCAAGATTATTAGGATGCCTAACCTCAGTACGGTCGCTGTAAGTTATTAGTCCTAATCCGGCAACTCATTAAATCTCCTACGGTCGGGATTCATTAACAAATCGTCAATTTAATTAACTATGGTAGTATCATGCATCAACCTAAGTTTCATAGCATAAACTCAATATGAGAATCAAATTGAAAGCATAAGACAATAAGCAATTCATAATGTAAATTAAAACGTATCCTTTCCGTAAATATATAAATCATTAATCAATCAATCTAAATAAAGAGTATCTTAGGACATAGAATCATAACATATAAAGGAAAAGTAACACAAGAACGAAAAGAAAAGGAAAGAGAAAGTTGTCGTGTTGCTCTCACTGCTTCCACGAGATGGCTAAATCCTCCGGACCTCGCCGAGACTTGTACTCCGGATCCTTATGTCGCTCTAAAGATTTTCAGAGATCACTTTCTCTCAACTAAACTATAGGGATATTCCTTACGGTCGAGGTTCAACCCCTACACTCGAGAAGAAAGAAAAATAATGAAAACTAAAAACTCGATTGGAGCTTATCACGAAATTCCTATTGGCTAGGAACTCGGAAATGCTCCTGTTCGGAGTGATTTTGGTGTGCCAAAGCTTGCACACGATGCCTCTAATTATAGGGGTGAGTTGGGCTAGAATACAGAAATTTTCCAATGTGGGAAATTTACTAGGCCATAGCGGCACGGTGCTGCGGGCGTCGCGGCACAGTACTGCTGCGTCGCGGCATGGTGCTGCGCGCAGTGCGGCACGGTGCTGCGCATTGTGGCACGACACTTGTATGGCACAGTGCTGCGCGTATGTGGCACGATGTTGAACGCGTTACTCTTAAATTGCAATTTAGTCCCTGATTTCTTCCTTTCTTCAATTTTGGTCCCCAAACTTCCGAAACCAAAAGCGAAAGAATTTGTGTAATTCCATTCAATTAAGTCCAATTAACTCCATAATTAACTCGAATTGAACACAATTAATGTATAAAAATACGATATAAAATTGAGTTATCATCCTCCGACACAAGTCTACCCACGAGGACAACATCAACCTCACAAGAATCACCGACATCTTCCACGGAAGCCGTGCGACCCTCTCCAAAATGATCCCCTACAAAAGGTATCTCAATCGCACCTACCTCTTATGGTGCATGATAAATCGGTTTTATATCGTATTTTTATACATTAATTGTGTTCAATTCAAGTTATTATGGATTTAATTGGACTTAATTGATTGGAAATTACGCAAATTTGTCCTGTTTTCGATTTTTAAAGTTTTAGGGACTGAAATTGAAGAAATGAAGAAATCGGGGACTAAATTGCAATTATTAGAAACTTTTGGTCCAGATCCTAAATTTTCGGTGTTTGAAGTTTTTCAAACTCTTCCACTCACTCCTATAAATAGAGGCGATATTTAGAGCTTTTGAAACACCGGAATAGCGAGAGAACACTTGAGTTTTCGAGTGTCGGAACTTGAGTACTCTCGTAGATCTCGGCTTTTCATAGTTTTCATTTTATTTTACGAGCTTGAGCCTCAACCATAAGGTATAGCTCGAAGAAATTACGAGAGGCTTGATTGTCGAAGATATGAAGATCACGACAAAGGATCGAAGTTAGGAATCTTTCATATCCGGAGAAACGAGTCATACCACAACTTTACTTTCTCCTTATCTTTTAATTCTTATATTTCATTTTCTTTCATCGGTTATGATTCTGTGTCATAGGTTTCTATCTTTAGAATGAACAATTAGTGTTTTATCTCACATTTCCAAAAAGGATATGTTTTAATATACATTGTGAATTGCTTATTGTTTTACGCTTTCGATTTGATTCTCGTATTGAGTTTATGCTATGAAATTTAGGTTCATGCATAATATTATAATAGTTAATTGAATTGACAGTTTGTTAAGGAGACCCAACCATAGGAGATTTAACAAATTGTCAGATTAGGTCTAATAACTTGCGTCAATCATACTGAAGTTAGGCAGCCTAATAATCTCGAGTTAGTAATCAATACAAATCTTAAGATTAATTTATTAAATTGACGACTTAATAACTAATCGACAAAAGTTTAGGATTACTTGCGACAACCATATTGATGTAATCACATTAGATAATTCGGGTATGGTAGTAAGACAATTCGAATTCATAATTGCCTTAGATCCACTTGCAAGTTGCATCTTCGAATATAGGTCTTCCTAATTGAATCATTGGAGCTTAATTAAGATCCCTATTACTTATCTTTTACTTTCTTTATTTATTTTTCCACAATATATCAATCTCCTTGAATTAAACTTGAGCTTAGGACTAATTCCCAATACACTACACTTTGTCATAATTGATAAGATACTATTAAGTTGTTATCAACGTTCCTGGGATTAAACGATATAATTTATAATTTTAAAATTGTTGATGCTTCCATGTTACTATCTGCATTCGATAGGTACTCTTCCTTATGTTATGTTTGTTTAAGTGACAATTTGTCATGCCCCTTTTCAGGGAGGTAACACGGCAACATTCCCAAGGTTTCCCCAAAGAATGCCAAACATCTTACATTCAATAACATAAAACTTTCAATAAAACCATTAAACTGTAACAAATCTCATAAAATTGTGTTTAAAAAATTTCAAACTTATAATCACAAATACTCAAATCACTAACTGTAAGTTTCCTATACAATAGGAATTTATTCCAAATAAAAAGAAAATAACTTCAACTCTCTTATTCAAAAATCATCATCCCAACGATCATCATCCACAAATTCATAGTCTTCACTATCACCTGTAAGGGTGAGAGTCATAGGGGGGTGAGTACAAACTACTCAGTAGGTAGAACATTCTCTTCCTTAAAAACTATCTTTACAAAAATAACAATAGTAGTAAAAATAATAATAATAATTTTCCAAAACATTCTTATCAATAAACCAGTAAAGTAAAAGAGAATAAATCTTTCATGATAAATCTTTTAATTTGACATTATCTAATGATAATGAATTACAATAAATCATTCAATTCCTTCTTCACTTTTCTTTGACTATTGGGGGATAGTTTGGATGTTTCGCTAATGAGTCTTTAACTGAATTCAGTTCCTAACTTTATACCCGTTAGGAGAGGGCCATTATTTTTTCATTTGGGTGGCTTTTTGTCCATGCCAATGGAAAACATTTATTTTAAGGTGGAACATGTTCCTCCCATTGCTAATTCATCAAGTTATCCCCAATAACATCGGAAAGTATAAAAATCAATTTTTACTGCATAATAAACAAATAAAACTTTACTATTTAATTTACTGATTAAATCATAATTCAAAATAAAACATTTTCAAGACTCCGAAATAACAATATTTAAAACCCAGTATCTTAAGATTATGAAAATAATTCAAAAAAATAATATCTTCTATAATACTACACTTAAAATAATTTAAAAAAAACAAATTTCTAAAATAACATCAATAAATAAAAATATAACAATAATTAAGTATTCCGGAAAATAGTACACTGCACTTGCTTACTTAAAAATAATATATAAATTATTTACATAACATTTAAAATGATTTATTTAAACTTGAATAAAAAGATAAAATTCCTATATTTTAGATTTCTACACATATAAAAAAACATTACTTTCATATACTATACATATATATATATTTTTTAAAAAATATATACTCTTTTAAAACTTTATCTTTAATTAATAGTAAAAGTATATAAATATATATATATAACTATACATATACATATACATCGTTTCTGATAACTCGATTTTATATCGTGTTTTTATACATTAATTGTGTTCAATTTGAGTTAATTATGGAGTTAATTGGATTTAATTGAATGGAAATTACGCAAATTCCTTCTGTTTTTTATTTTAGAAGTTTCGGGGACCAAAATTGAAGAAAAGAAGAAATCAAGGACTAAAAGTGCAATTTCTGGAAAAAAGGCCAACATGGGCGTGTTCCTGCCCGTGTTGCAGCCTGTGTTAACGGTATTTTTGGTCCCTTTTCTACTCCTATAAATAGATGCACTCCCCCAATTGTTGAAGCACCCCAGAATCACTCGGAACAGGAGCATTTCCGAGTTCCTAGCCAATAGGAATTTTGTGATAAGCTCTAGTTGAGATTGAGTTTTCATTTTTCTTTCTTCTCGAGTGTAGGGTTGAACCTCAACCATAAGGGATACCCTATAGTTTAGTTGAGGGGAGTGGTAGCTGACGATTTTCGGAGCGGGATAAGGATCCGGAGCACGAGTCTCGGTGAGGTTTGGAGGATTAAGCCAGTCCGTGGAAGCAAGTGAGAGCCCAACTTTCTCTTTCCTTTTCTTTTAGTTCTTGCATTTCTTTTCCTTTATATGTTATGATTCTGTGTCCAAAGATACTCTTTATTTTGATTGATTGATTAATGATTTATATATTCCCGGGAAGGATACGTTTTAATATACATTGTGAATTGCTTAATGTTTTACGCTTTTGATTTGATTCTCGTATTGAGTTTATGCTATGAAACTTAGGTTGATGCATGATACTCCAATAGTTAATTGAATTGACGGTTTGTTAATGAGTCCCAACCATAGGAGATTTAACGAATTTCCAGATTAGGTCTAATAACTTGCGGCAACCATACTGAAGTTAAGCAGCCTAATAATCTCGAGTTCATAATCAATGCAAACCTTAAGATTAACTTATTAAATTTACAACTTAATAATTAATCTACAAAGGTTTAGGATTACTTGCGACAACCATATTGAGGTTGGTGTGTGTTTTGAGTGAGTAAAATATAGTATAATATAAAGAAAATAATCTCACAAAACAGTGTCACAAAATCAAACACAACTAAGGCAGAGTACCTATCGCATGTATATAATAACACGAGAGTACCACGATTTTAAATTTATAAATATCGTATCCTCGGGAACGTTGGTGACGGCTGGTTAGTTTCTACCAATTATGACAAACTTTAAAGTTCAAGGAATTAGTCCTATGTGTCCATTCAATTAAGATATGTTGTTTAAAAAATATATAAAACAAGAATGGAAAGATAATTTACTAAGATCTCTAATGAAGTACGTATGATTAATTAAGTTGAACAGTGTTCGAATGTGTAGCTTGCAAGTAGATCTAAGGCAATTATGAATTCGAATTATCTTACTACCATACCCGAGTTGTCTAGAATGATTACCTCAATATTAGTCGTTGTAAGTAATAATAAACCTGTTTAGATTAGTTATTAAGGCGTCAATTTAATAACATAACCTTAAGATTTGCATTAATCCCAAACCCAAGATTATTAGGATGCCTAACCTCGGTATGGTCGCGTAAGTTATTAGTCCTAATCGGCAACTCATTAAATCTCCTACGGTCGGGATTCATTAACAAATCGTCAATTTAATTAACTATTGTAGTATCATGCATCAACCTGAAAATATTCTAATTATGTCCACGGGAATACGTCTAAAAACATGTGATAACTCATTTTTGTCTATGACATGAATCACTTCAATATTATCCTTTCTATTAATAACACGCATAACATGCAAACAATGAAGCACTAAATGAATAATCGAAGCTTTTGACCTTCTAAGATGAACATAATGATACACGGTGATATGGTCCCAAATAGATTTTAAGGACAATTCTACTCTCTTCATACTTAAATCATGATAATATCCACCAAGCCTTAAAGAAATAGACTTTTTATGATGCTCAAAAAGTATAGAAGATTCACATACTAGTACCTCGTAAGTAGAACTTCCGCATTAAAAATGTGGATGTAAAGTAAAATATGCATATGTGCATCTAACTTGAGAATTGTAAGGGTCTCCCAATCAATTTCTCCTGCCATGATGTACTAATCCTCTTAGAAATGAGTTATAGAGCTTAGTAGCTACGTTCCGATCTACTTGAAATGAATAAATCAAGATAGGGATCGTTGGAGGATGAACTCTATTCAGTATCATAGCTGCAAGGTAGCAACTATATGTATACATAGATAGAAAAAGAGAGTTGAGTGAATTTAGAGATAAATAGAGATAGAGTAATGAATAGCTATGAGTAGCAAAGTTTGCATAGTTCCCCATGAACACGGTCGTGCAGTGCACATGCACAATTGAATTCTACCATTTATATGCTGTAAAATTTGTACTGGAACAATCATTATCCACTCAATACATTAATTGACAAAACAATGTCTTATCCGGAACATCCAACATCTATTTAATTAAACAATGTAATCCCTATGTTGGAACATCCAGTTTCTATCATGCCATGATCATTTAGCACATATGAACCTGTCTGGAACTTCCGGAATCTACTCAAGTAAGCATAGTAGTCCTAAACTAGAACATCCAGTCTCTTAAATAAACGTGAAAATCCTATTCTGGAGCATCCAGTTTCTAAATAAACAGAGTAGACATAAATTACGTCAAAAACCACTTAAGACACCTTTAAAATAAAGCACACAAACAAAAGAGAAACAAAGAAAAAGAAAACAAAACAACGAAAACAAAAACATAGGGTTGCCTCCCTATAAGCGCTTCTTTACTGTCATTAAGCTGGACTGCCTTTCCTCCTTAGAAGGACTTTATGTTCAATTTTCTCGAACAATTCCCTGTAAAACTTCAACTTATGTCTGTTCACCTTGAATGATGTTTCACCCTCGTTCATTATTTCACAAGCTACCATGGTGAGACTTGTTTGATAATGAAGGAGTTTGTCCAATAGCTTTAAAACATCTTGAAAACATTTTCAAATGTGAATATAATAACATTTTATCCTCAAGTTGAAATTCTTTTAAACTGTCTATCATGCAAATCCTATTTTTCCATTTAAAGTTCATTGAATTTCCATATTTATCAAATTCATCAAATTTTAGGATTCTATCCAATGTACACAAAATGCATTATAATTCAACAAGTGAGTGCAGGGTGATCAATGTACATAATAATGTTAGACAAGATCAAATATATCAAATGCATATACAACATCTAGAATAGTATATCATTTGGAAATTCATAGCATATCCTTGTCCTCAAACAACTCCTACTGCATAATTACTAACATCACATATCATATAGCCAATTTCAATCAAGGGGGTGTCATAATGGGTGCAGTAGTGAAAGAATTCCTTTAATAAGATTCATGCAAAAATGCCTTATCGAACACAAAAGGAATATCTTTTCCAGTTAAGCATATGAATTGTTTTCATGCATCTTTAAAACATAGATCTAGATTTCACAAACAATGCATGAACGTATATCAATCATAGGAAATCATCTATAAACTCCCTTAAACTCTCTTATCATGTTAAGAAACAATATAGCTAGAACAGTTATCCAGAAAACAATAGAACATGTATGAGAGTAAAGGCTAGGATTGGTACCCGGAATATAAACAAATTTATATAAAAAAAAACTCTTTTGTACCTCTTGAGTGCATTCAGTTGCAACTTCCTTTCGTTTCTCATTCAAATTGCAATTATAAACAAGGAAGTTCTTACCTTCATCTTAGGCATCCATAGCAAAGGTGGTATGGCAAAGCCCTTTTGGTTTCAATTCAGGTGGATCCTTGCACGATGAAGTCAAAAACATTTCAGTTTTTTGATAATACCAAAGATAGATTAGGCATGATGTTTCAATAAGATAAGAAGAAGGAAAAGAAAAAGAGTTCGAAAAATCAATCTCTTTTTATTTTTATTTTTTAAATTTTTTTTTTGTTTTTTTTATTTTTTATTTTTTATTTTTTTTTATATCGACTCTAGATAATCTCTAGAGTTTTTCCTAGTATGGTTTTAGAATGAATTTTCTAAAACTAGATGACCTTAATTATTTAATTCTAGATAATTTCTAAAATTAACAATTTAGGAAACCGTATACTTAGGAAAGTGAGGTCTAATTCCACTAATCAAGTCATAAAGGATAGATACTACCGTTACCAAATCATAAAGTTTCTAAAATTTTGATCGGGAATTTTAAAAATATTATGAATTTTTGCATCCCCGACAACAACGCCAAAAATCTAGTGTGTGTTTTGAGTGAGTAAAATATAGTATCATATAAAGCAAATAATCACACAAAATAGTGTCACAAAATCAAAGACAACTAAGGCAAAATACCTATCGCATGCAGATAGTAACACGGGAGTACCACGATTTTAAATTTATAAATATCGTATCCTCGGGAACGTTGGTGACGGCTGGTTAGTTTCTACCAATTATGACAAACTTTAAAGTTCAGGGAATTAGTCTTATGTGTCCATTCAATTAAGATATGTTGTTTAAAAAATATTTAAAACAACAATGGAAAGATAATTTACTAAGATCTCTAATGAAGTACGTATGATTAATTAAGTTGAACAGTGTTCGAATGTGTAGCTTGCAAGCGGATCTAAGGCAATTATGAATTCGAATTATCTTACTACCATACCTGAGTTGTCTAGAATGATTACCTCAATACTGGTCATTGTAAGTAATCCTAAACCTTTTTATATTAGTTATTAAGGCGTCAATTTAATAACATAACCTTAAGATTTGCATTAATTCCAAACCCAAGATTATTAGGATGCCTAACCTCGGTACGGTCGCTGTATGTTATTAGTCTTAATCTGGCAACTCATTAAATCTCCTACGGTCGGGATTCATTAACAAATCGTCAATTTAATTAACTATTGTAGTATCATGCATCAAAGAAAGTTTCATGGCATAAACTCAATACGAGAATCAAATCAAAAGTGTAAAACAATAAGCAATTCAAAATGTTAATTAAAACGTATCCTTTCCGGAAATATATAAATCATTAATCAATCAATCTAAATAAAGAGTATCTTAGGACACAGAATCATAACATATAAAGGAAAAGAAATACAAGAACGAAAAGAAAAGGAAAGAGAAAGTTGTCGTGTTGCTCTCATTGCTTCCAAGGGCTGGCTTAATCCTCCGGACCTCGCCGAGACTCGTACTCCGAATCCTTATCTCGCTCTCTAGAGATCTTCAGAGATCACTTCCTCTCAACTAAACTATAGGGATATTCCTTACGGTCGAGGTTCAACCCCTATACTCGAGAAGAAAGAAAAATGAAAACTAAAAACTCGATTGGAGCTTATCACGAAATTCCTATTGGCTAGGAACTCGGAAATGCTCCTGTTCTAAGTGATTCTGGTGTGTTTCAACAACTGGGGGAGTGCATCTATATATAGGAGTGAAATAGAGGTGAAAAGAGGTAAAATTTCCATATGGGACATTGAAAAACGTCATTCCGCCTTCAACACGCCGATGTTGAGAAAAAATTGCAATTTAGTCCCCGATTTCTTCATTTCTTCAATTTTGGTCCTTGAAACTTCGAAATCGAAAACAAAAAGAATTTGCGTAATTCCCATTTAATTAAGTCCAATTAACTCCATAATTACCTCGAATTGAACACAATTATTGTATAAAAACACGATATATAATCGAGTTATCGGAGGTAATCACTTTAGATAATTCGGGTATAGTAGTAAGACAATTCGAATTCATAATTGCCTTAGATCCGTTTGCAAACTGAACTTTCGAATATTGTTCAACTTAATTAATCATACGTACTTCATTAGAGATCCTAGTTAATTATCTTTCCATTCTTGTTTTAAATATTCTTTAAACAACATATCTGAATTGAATGGACACATAGGACCAATTCCCTGAACCTTAAAGTTTGACATAATTGGTAGAAACTAACCAGCCATCACCAACGTCCCCAAGGATACGATATTTATAAATTTAAAATCGTGGTACTCCCGTGTTACTATCTGCATGCGATAGGTACTCTACCTTAGTTGTGTTTGATTATGTGACACTGTTTAGTGAGATTATTTTCTTTATATGATACTATATTTTACTTACTCAAAACACACACCGGATTTTTTGCCGTTGCCTGGGACGCTAAATTCCTAATATTTTTTGAAATTCCGCGCAAAATTTTAGAAATTTAATGATTTGGTAACGGTAGTATTTATCAATTAAGACGCAATTAGTGGAATTAGATCCTACTTTCTTGGTATAGGATTTCCTAAATTAAATAATTAAGGTTATCCAAATTTTAGAAAATTCATTCTAGAATCATACTAAGAAATTTTCTAGAAATTATCTAGATTTTTATATAAAAAAAAAAACCAAAAATATTTAACCTTCTATCTTCGAACTTCTAACTATATTTGCATCTTATCTATCTTTGTATTCTTTGTTTACAGTTGTATGACTCGAGCCTCTGGGGCTGAACTCCAAAAAAGGCTTGACAATCCCGAAATCTTAATCCGCAGAGCTAGAGGTGCAAGGAGAAAACTAATCTTACCAAAAATGGCAGCTCAACAACCACCACCACCACCAATGGAAACTTACATCCACCCGCAGAACATACCTATGTGCAGTGCTATAAGGTTGCCCGAAGGAGATAGGTATGACTTGAAACCAGGCGTTCCGCAACTAATAATCACAAGGTCACAATTCGGTGGACTACCATCCGAGGACCCAATGGAACATTTATCCGAGTTCGCTGCGTTGTGTGATGCTTTTAAAGGGGATAGTCCTATTGAGTTGGTGATGCTGACCTTATTCCCATACACTCTAAGGGATAGAGCAAAGAAATGGTTACTCCGAGTCCCTACTGGTTCAATTACAACATGGGACCAACCGAGCAAAGCATTCTTAACCGAGTACTACCCAGTTGCTAGAATCTTGGAATTGAGAAAAGCAATATCAAGTTTCTCGCAAGCAAAGAATGAAAATGTTATCGACGCTTGGGAAAGAATGAAGGAGTTATTAAGAGCATTCCCTCAACATGGATTTCGTGAACCAATCGTATTTCAGCAGTTCTACGGAGGAATGAACGAGCGAGGAAAGCAAATACTGGATGGGTTGAACCCCCAAGGAGGTTTTAATGGAATGAATGAGATAGATGCAACTAATGCATTGGAAAGGATGAGCAAAACAAATAAAAATTGGAGGACAAGTATAACGGTGAGACCTTAGAAACAGCTAGCTAACATAGCAAACTCCTCTTTGGACGAGCAAATTGAAAGTATAAAGGCTAAATTTAATAATCAACTGACTTCTCTTTAAGGAAGAAACGTTCAAACGGTATATCAAGTCTGTGAGCAAATTGCCTAAACAACAACTGACATTACCACTTGCGAGAAATTTCAATCAACCTAAAGACCCTATGCAAGAAATGAGGGAAATGATGAATGGAATAATGAACTCAAATAAGGAAATGATTGAATCGGGTAAAAAGATTCAAGAGAGTAATGAACAAAGAATGAGAGAAGCGAGATGAGAGGATGAGACAGACAGATGAAAAGTTGAGGCAGACTTAGACCTTTGCCAGACACACACGCCTCTCTACAAACTCTAGAAAGACAAATAGGGTAGCTGACAAATCAGATTTTAGGAAGAGCTCATGGTGCATTACCAAGCAATACTGAGAACAACCCAATAAGAGAATGCAAGACTCTGAGATCCGGTAAAATTCTAGACCCTCCTATTCCTAAAATTACTAACCCTACTATTTTTATGCAGGAAGAAGGAGAGAGTTCCAAGGACTCAACGCCGACGGAAGTCGAAAAAGAGAAAGTAGCTAAGGAACAAAAGATACCCACACAAGAGTATCGACCGAAGGCCCCATACCCTTCAAGATTGAAACAAAACAAAGAGAATGAGCAGTTTGAGAAATTTCTGCAAATTTTTAGTCAAATTCATGTTAATTTACCTTTGCTTGATGTTGTTTTTGAAATGCCTAAGTATGCTAAGTTTTTAAAAGAAATTGTTAGTAATATGTGAAAGCTAGACATGGATAAAGTTGTTTTAATTGAATGTGTTTCTGCTATTCTTTTAAACAAGTTGCCTTCAAAACAAAAAGATCCTGGCAGTTTTACTTTACCATGCACTATAGGAAATATTACTAACATAAATGCTTTAGCTAATTTAGGAGCTAGTATTAATTTAATGCCATCTAGTCTATTTGATAAACTAGGATTGCATAATCCGAAGGAAACCAGAATGTGTGTACAACTTGCCGATAGATCAGTCAAAATCCCTAGGGGAGTTATAGAGGACATACTTGTTAAAGTAGATAAATTTGTCTTCCCTGCTGATTATGTTGTGATGGATATGAGTGGTGAAAGTAGTATACCACTAATTCTAGGTAGACCTTTTCTAGCTACCTCTAAAACATTGATATATGTAAGTAGTGGTCGGATAAGAATAAGAGTGAACAACGAAGATATTACTTTCAATTTGAAATCTACTCTTAGACACCCTGCACATTTAGATGATATCTGTTTTTTTGTGGATATTATTGATCATTATGTGGAGAATAGCATGCCTAAATTGTTGTCTGACGATCCTGTCTTAGTTAATCTATGTGAAGAAGAAGAAGCTGAAGAGGATTCCGAAAATCCTATCACTGAAGATAATGAGGAATCCCATAATTCTAACCAGTCTTCTAAAATAGGTGATTCCGAGCTCAAACATGAGAAGACATCTTTCGAGGATCCGCCTGATTTGGAACTGAAGGTATTGCCAAATCACTTATGTTATGGCTTCCTAGATGAAGGTAAGAAACTTCCTATCATTCTTTCAGCCGAATTGACGGAAGAGCAAAGGGAGTTGACTCTGAACGCACTCAAGAAGTAAAAGAGAGCATTTGCCTATAAGATTGCTGATATTCCGGGTATTAATCCAAGTTTTTGCTCTCATAAAATTCTGTTAGAATCCGATTATAAGCCTTGTGTGCAACCTCAGAGGAGATTAAATCATAATATGTGTGATGTAGTGAAAAAGGAAGTGATTAAATTGTTAGATGCTTTGGACTTATCTACCCTATATCTAATAGTGAGTGGGTTAGCCCTGTACGGATAGTACCGAAAAAGGGAGGAATTACAGTTGTGAAAAATGAGCATAATGAATTAATTCCTACTAGAACTGTAACTGGCCACAAAGTTTGTATTGATTATAGGAAATTAAACACTGCAACTCGAAAAGACCACTTTCCTCTTCCTTTTATTGATCAAATGCTAGAAAGGCTTTCCGGACATATGTTCTATTGCTTTTTAGATGGGTTTTCTAGTTACTTCCAAATTCCTATTGCACCTAATGATCAGCATAAAACTACTTTTACATGTCCCTTTGGAACATTTGCATATAGAAGAATGCCTTTTGGATTATGTAATGCACCTGCTACATTTCAGAGATGCATGACTGCTATTTTTGAAGACATGTTAGGTGATTCTATGGAAGTATTTATGGATGAATTTTCTGTGTTTGGTGATTCTTTTATGACTTGCATGCGAAATTTAGAATACATGCTTGAAAGATGTATAAAATCGAATCTAGTGCTTAATTGGGAGAAATGTCACTTTATGAAAGAATTGTACTTGGTCACAAAATTTCCCGTTTAGGTATGGAAGTAGATAAAGCAAAATTGAAGTTATTTCTAAGCTACCTCCACCTAATTTTGTTAAAGTTGTCAGAAGTTTCTTAGGTCACCCTGGTTTTTATAAAAGATTCATAAAAGACTTTTCTCTGATTGCTAGACCTATGAATAATCTGTTATTATTCATAGATGTTCCTTTTGTGTTTGATGAGAAATGCATGAAAGCTTTTAATAAACTGTAGGAATTGTTAACCAATGCACCTATTATAACATTACCCGATTGGAATTTGCCTTTTGAATTGATGTGTGATGCTAGTGATTATGCAGTAGGTGTTGTTTTAGGACAAAGGCATGATAAGAAGTTTCATGTGATATAGTATGCTAGTAAAACTTTGACGGATGCTCAAGAGAATTACACTACTACTGAGAAAGAATTGTTGGCTGTTGAGTATGCATTTGACAAGTTTAGGTCATATCTTGTTTTGTCTAAAACAATTATTTGTACTAATCATTCTGCACTCAAATATTTGTTTAACAAATCCGATGCAAAACCTAGGTTGATTAGATGGGTTTTACTTTTACAAGAGTTTGACATCGAGATAAGGGATAAGAAAGGAGTTGAAAACCTAGCTGCTGATCATTTGTCTAGGTTAGAGAATCCGGAGTTAGAATCTATTGATGAGTTTGTAATATCTAACAAATTCCCTGATGAGAGTCTATATTTGCTACAAATGTTGAATTATGTTGATAGTTCTCTTCTGTGGTTTGCCGATATTGCTAACTATCTTGTTGCTAAAGAAATTCCCAGTAATATGACTTATCAAGCAAAAGAAGAATTTCTTCGCTAATTTGAAATATTACTATTGGGAAGATCTTTTCTTGTTTCATATTTGTGCAGATCAAATTATTAGAAGATGTGTATCCGGAGAAGAATGCATGAAAATCATAGATCACTATCACAAGGGACCTACTAGAGGCCATTTAGCTGCTAATAACACTGCAAGGAAGGTGTTAGAAGCCGGATTCTATTGGCCCACGATCTTCAAAGACGTTGTATCCCACATACAGGTTTGTGATGCATGTCAAAGAATAGGTAACATTTCTTCTAAGGATGGTATGCCCCAAAGAGGAATTCAAAGTGTTGAGATTTTTTATATTTGGGGTATAGACTTTATGGGACCATTTCCTTCGTCATATGGAAATAAATACATTTTAGTAGTCGTTGAATATTTTTCTAAATGGCCCGAGGCTCGGGCATTACCTACTAACGATGCTAAAGTTGTGTGCAGATTTCTCAGGAAATTATTTGCTAGATTTGGTTGTTCTAGAGCTTTGATAAGTGACAGAGGAACTCACTTTTGCAACTCTCAGCTGGAGAAGGTACTGAAAAGATATGGAGTTCATCGCAAGCTTTCCACCGCCTATCATCCACAAACAAATGGGCAAGTTGAGGTAACCAACAGAGGTATCAAAAGGATTTTAGAGAAAACTGTAGGTGTACATAGAAAAGATTGGTCTACAAAGCTTGATGATGCATTATGGGCATTTAGAACTGCATTTAGAACATCTACATGTCATTTACCTGTTGAAATAGAACATAAAGCATATTGGGCATTGAAAAAGTGCAATCTAGATGATGAGCTAATTGGAAAAGAGAGGATATTGCAAATAAATGAGCTTGATGAATGGAGATATAATGCGTATGAGAATTCTTTGAATTTCAAAATGAAAAGTAAAATTTTGCATGTTAAGAAACTTAGGTGTTTAAAGAATTTCCATCCCGGTGACCAAGTGTTATTATTTAACTCCCGTTTGAAGATGTTTCCAGGAAAATTGAATAGTTATTGGACAAGTCCATTTACCATTAAGGAAGTATCACCTTATGGAGCTTGTGAAATAGTAAATGCAGATAGAGAATCTTTTAGAGTAAATGGCCAGAGATTGAAGTTTTATAGAGAACCATTCAAGAAGGCCACTACGGAAGAATATTTCTATTGATAGAAGGTAGTCCAAATGAAAAAACGAAGCGCTTTATCGGGAGGCAACCTGGTGTTTGTTTTCTCTTCCCTCTTTTTTTTTTATTTTTTTTTTTTTTTTCCCCGTTTTTGTGTTTGCCTCTCTTTTCCGTTTTTTCTTGTTTTTGTGTTTACAACACCGAGGACAGTGTTCATTTTAAGTGTGGGGTAGGAGGTGAATTTCCGTGGGCTAAATTTTGCTAGAATTTTTGAATTTTCTAGAATTTTATGGCATTTTTAAACTTTTTTGGATATCCGATAAACTTTTGAAGCATGATTTACTCCGCTTGTGATAAAAACTATTTGTTTGATTGTAAGAATCTTGAGGATTGAGTTTGATTTATTCATAGAAACTTGATGCTAGTCTAGTTGTAGGAAATCCCTGTTCTTGAGCACATCTATTTTGGCGAAATTGTTTGACTGATGGATCACTTTTGGACTTTTAGTTAAATAGTGTTTGACCATCTGGATGTTGTGATAGCTGTTATGGTAACTTGATAGGGGTTTGAGAAGCATGCCACTATTTATTTTTTTTGTTATTTATTTTAATAAGGGTAGTTTGCAAGTGTTCTTTGCTACTTAGGAATCACTCCTGAATGGAATTGAATGCCCGGTGCCCTAAGGTCATTGAGGTCCTGGGAGCCACCAGAGTGAGACCTGCTACAAGGGTAGTTAAAGTTAACATGGTTAAGTAAACGCTTATACTCACTGCATTGAAAAGAAAAAAAAAATATATATATATATATATATGTTTGAAAAAAAATATATATATTTATATAAAAAAAAGGAGTATATTAAAAAAAAAAGAAAAAAGAAAGTAATAAGTGTGGCATTGTGACTTGATCCCTAGATGGTTAATTGTAATTAGCTGTTGTGACGTCTAAGTGATCAACATACTATCTTTCTACTAGTTTAAAGGGAAGTCTATTGTTTGGATGATGAGTCGGATTAGAAAACACACTACACCCATGGAGATTCTATGATTAGATGTGTGTTGATTTAATATGGATATTTTGAATTATTTCTTCTTGATTTGCACATGATACATTTGATGAGGCATTAGGAGTAATTCACTCTTTGATAGTCCATTCCGATTTTCTGAACAAGTTTGAATTGTTGAACACCTCCTATGCTTAATTGATGAACATGATTAGTTGAGTTATATGTGTTTTCTTGGACTATATTTAGTAGTTTGCTTGAGGACAAGCAAAAGACTAAGTGTGGGGTATTTGATAACTCGATTTTATATCGTGTTTTTTGATAACTCGATTTTATATCGTATTTTTAAACATTAATTGTGTTCAATTCAAGTTAATTATGGAGTTAATTGGATTTAATTGAATGGAAATTACGCGAATTCTTTCTGTTTTTTATTTCAGAAGTTTTAGGGACCAAAATTGAAGGAAGGAAGAAATCGGGGACTAAAAGTGAAATTTCTGGAAAAAAAATCCAACACGGGCGTGTTCCTGCCTGTGTTGCTGGCCGTGTTGAGCCAGCACGGGAGTGTTCTGCCCGTGTTGCTGGCCGTGTTGGAGACACGCGACACGGGCGTGTTGCAGCCCTTGTTGACGGTATTTTGGCATCCCACATCGAATTTTAACTGTTTTAAGCCCCTTTTCTACTCCTATAAATAGATCCACTATCCCAGTTGTTGAAGCACACCGGAATCACTCGGAACAGGAGCATTTCCGTGTTTCTAGCCAATAGAAATTTCGTGATAAGCTCTAGTCTAGTTTCATTTTTCATTTTTCTTTCTTCTCGAGTGTAGGGTTGAGCCTCGACCATAAGGGATACCCTATAGTTTAGTTGAGGGGAGTGGTAGCTGAAGATCTTTAGAGCGGGATAAGGATCCGGAGTACGAGTCTCGTGGAGTCGGGAGGATTAAGCCGGTCCGTGGAAGCAGTGAGAGAAAGACGACAACTTTCTCTTTCCTTTTCTTTTCATTCTTGTATTACTTTTCCTTTAAATGTTATGATTTTGTGTCCTAGGATTCTCTTTATTTAGATTGATTGATTAATGATTTATAAATTTCCGGAAAGGATACGTTTTAATATACATTATGAATTGCTTATTGTTTTACGCTTTCGATTTGATTCTCATATTGAGTTTATGCTATGAAACTTAGGTTGATGCATAATACTACAATAGTTAATTAAATTGACGGTTTGTTAAGGAGACCCGACCATAGGAGAATTAATGAATTGCCGGATTAGGTGTAATAACTTGCATCGACTATAATGAGGTTAGGCAGCCTAATAATCTCGAGTTAGTAATCAATGCAAGTCTTAAGATTAACTTATTAAATTCACGACTTAATAATTAATCTACAAAGGTTTAGCATTACTTAAAATGACCCGTATTGAGGTAATCACATTAGATAACTCGGGTACGGTAGTAAGACGATTCGAATTCATAATTGCCTTAGATCCATTTGCAAATTGAACTTTCGAACATTGTTCACCTTAATTAATCATACGTACTTCATTAGAGATCTTAGCCAATTATTTTCCATTATTGTTTTACTTATTCTTTAAACAACATACATGAATTGAATGGACACCTAGGACTAATTCCCCGAACCTTAAAGTTTGTCATAATTGGTAGAAACTAACTAGCCATCACCAACGTTCCCGTGGATACGATAATTATAAATTTAAAATCGTGGTACTCCCGTGTTACTATCTGCATGCGATAGGTACTCTGCTTTAGTTGTGTTTGATTATGTGACACTGTTTTGTGAGATTATTTGCCTTATTTGATATTCATTTTTACTCACTCAAAACACACACCAGATTTTTGGCGCCATTGTCGGGGATGCTAAAATTCATAATGTTTTAAAATTCTTGATCAAAATTTTAGAAAGTTTATGATTTGGTGAAGGTATTATCTATCCTTTATGACTTGATTAGTGGAATTAGACCTCACTTTCCTAAGTATAAGGTTTCCTAATTTATTAATTTTAGAAATTATCTAGAATTAAATAGTTAAGGTCATCTAATTTTGGAAAATTCATTCTAAAACCATACTAGGAAAAACTCTAGAGATTATCTAGGGTTGATAAAAAAAATAATAATAATAAAAAATAAATAAATAAAAAATCATCATGCCTAATCTATCTTTGGTATTATAAAAAACTGAATTTTTTTTACTTCATCGTGCGAGGATCCACCCGAATTGAAACCAAAAAGGCTTTGCCATACCACCTTTGCTATGGATGCCTAAGATGAAGGTAAGAACTTCCTTGTTTATAATTGCAATATGAATGAGAAACGAAAGGTAGTTGCAACTGAATGCACTCAAGAGGTACAAAAGAGCTTTTGTTTATAAAATTGTTGATATTCCAGGTACCAATCCTAGGCTTTACTCTTATACATGTTCTATTATTTTCTGGATAACTCTTCTAGCTATATTATTTTCTTAACATGATAAGAGAGTTTAAGGGAGTTTATAGATGATTTCCTATGATTGATAGACGTTCATGCATTGTTTGTGAAATCTAGAATCTATGATTTAAAGATGCATAAAAACGACTCATATGCTTAACTGGAAAAGATATTCCTTTTGTGTTCGATAAGGCATTTTTGCATGAATCTTATTAAAGGAATTCTTTCACTACTGCACTCATTATAACATCCCACTGATTGGAATTTGTTATATGATATGTGATGTTAGTAAATATGCAGTAGGAGTTGTTTGAGGACAAAGGTATGCTATGAATGTCTAAATGATATACTATGTTAATCGTTGTATATGCATTTGATATATTTGACCTTGTCCAACACTATTATGTACACCGATCACCCTGCACTCACTTGTTGAATTATAAAGCATTTTGTGTACATTGGATAGAATGCTAAAATTGAATGAATTCGATGAATATGATAGATTCAATGAGCTTTAAATGGAAAAATAGGATTTGGCATGATAGACAGTTTAAGGGAATTTCAACTTGAGGACAAAAATGTTATTATATTCACATTTGAAAATATTTCCAGGATGTTTTGAAGCTATTGGACAAACTCTTTCGTTATGAACAAGTCTCGCTATGGGAGCTTGTGAAGTAATGAATGAGGGTGAAACATCATTCAAGTTGAACAAATAGAAGTTGAGATTTTACAGGGAATTGTTCGAGAAAATCGAACATAAAGTCCTTCCGAGGAGGAAAGGCAGTCCAGCTTAATGACAATAAAGAAGCGCTTATAGGGAGGCAACCCTATGTTTTTGTTTTCGTTGTTTTGTTTTATTTTTCTTGTTCTTGTTTTTCTTTGTTTGTCTTTTGTTTGTGTGCTTTATTTTAAAGGTGTCTTATGTGGTTTTTGGCGTAATTGATGTCTACTCTGTTTATTTAGAAACTGGATGCTCCATAATAGGATTTTCACGTTTATTTAGAGACTAGATGTCTAGTTTAGGACTACTATGCTTACCTGAGTAGATTCTGGAAGTTCCAGACAGGTTCATATGTGCTAAATGATCATGGCATGATAGAAACTGGATGATCCAACATAGGGATTACATTGTTTAATTAAATAGATGTTGGATGTTCCGGATAAGACATTGTTTTGTCAATTGATGTATTGAGTGGATAATGATTGTTCTAGTACAAATTTTACTGCATATAAATTGTTTGGAACACATTTGCTTCAAGAATGGTAGAACTCGATTGTGCATGTGTATTGCACGACCGTGTTCATGGGGAACTATACAAACTTTGCGACTCATAGCTATTCATTACTCTATCCCTAGTTATCTCTAAATTCACTCAACTCTCTTTTTCTATCTCTGTATACATATAGTTGCTACCTTGCAGCTATGATACTGAATAGAGTTCATCCTCCAAAGATCCCTATCTCGATTTATTCATTTCAAGTAGATCGGAACGTAGCTACTGAACGCTACAACTCATTTATGAGAGGATTAGTACATCATGGCGGAAGAATTGATTGGGAGACCCTTACAATTCTTGAGTTACATACACATATGCATACTCTACTATACAACTGCAATTTTAATGCGGAAGAGCTACTTACGAGGTACTAGTATGTAAATCTTCTATACTTTTTGAGCATCATGAAAAGTCTATTTCTTTAAGACTTGCTGGATATGATCATGATTTAAGTATGAAGAGAGTAGAATTGTCCTTAAAATCTATTTTGGGACAATATCACTGTGCATCATTCTGTTTATCTTAGAAGGTCAAAAGCTTCGATTATCCATTTAGTGCTTCATTGTTTACATGTTATGCATGTTATTAATAGAAAGGATAATATTGAAGTGATTCATGCCATAGACATAAATGAGTTATCACATGTTTTTAGACGTATTCCCGTAGACATAATTAGAATATTTGCTTTGAACTGCTAAGGAATATGCTACTAACACTTGTGAACGTGTTTTGAGACATAACTTCACTAGAGTTCTTGGTATAGATATTGCAACTGCAACTCTTAGTATAGAAAGCACATCTACTACACCTGTGACCATCACTACCCTCCGGAACATGGACAGACATACAAGTTGAGGGTATATGAATATCTGCTGAGGATGAGGTTCCATCACCGCACCACCAAACCACCATATCAATTCGATTTCAGCAGCCGCTGCAACCGTTAGATACCTAGTTTTTCTTCTTTCCCTTTATCTTGTTTTCTTTTTCGTTTTTGTTCTTTTTGCTTTGTTTTCTTGTTGGCGTTTTCTATTTTAGGATATTACTTAGTCTTGGGCATCTATCGTATCTGCTTTGTTTATTGTGCTAATAGATGTTTTCGATTAAGTGTGGGGTTTTTCATCTCCACTTGCCTACAACACCGAGGACAGTGTTCATTTTAAGTGTTGGGTAGGGGGTGAATTTTCTGGTTTTCTGGGCTAAATTTTTTGAATTCTCTTGAATTTTATGACAATTTTAAACTTTTTGGGATATCCGATAAACTTTTGAAGCATGATTTACTCCGCGTATGATAAAAACTATTTGTTTGATTGTAAGAATCTTGAGGATTGAGTTTGATTTATTCATAGAAACTTGATGCTAGTCTAGTTGTAGGAAATCCCTATTCTTGAGCACATCTATTTTGGCGAAATTGTTTGATTGATGGATCACTTTTGGACTTTTAGTTAAATAGTGTTAGACCATATGGATGTTGTGATAGCTGTTATGGTTACTTGATAGGGGTTTGAGAAGCATGTCTGCAAATTCTCTCGTTTTTTGTTTTGAAGTATCGGGGACCAAAATTGAAGAAAGGAAGAAATCGGGGACTAAAAGTGCAATTTCTGGAAAAAAAGGCCAACATAGGCGTGTTCCTGCCCGTGTTGCTGGCCGTGTTGGTGATACGCGACACGGGCGTGTTCCTGCCCGTGTTGCAGCTCGTGTTGACTGTATTTTTGGCGTCCCACATCAAATTTTCACTGTTTTCAGCCCCTTTTCTACTCCTATAAATAGATGCACTCCCCCAGTTGTTGAAGCACACCAGAATCACTCGGAACAGAAGCATTTCCGAGTTCCTAGCCAATAGGAATTTCGTGATAAGCTCTAGTCGAGATTCAGTTTTCATTTATCTTTCTTCTCGAGTGTAGGGTTGAGCCTCAACCATAAGGGACCCTTGTTTAGTTGAGGGGAGTGGTAGCTGAAGATCTTCAGAGCGGGATAAGGATCCGGAGTACGAGTCTCGGCGAGGTCCGGAGGATTAAGCCAGTCCGTGGAAGCAGTGAGAGCAACACGACAACTTTCTCTTTCCTTTTCTTTTCGTTCTTGCATTACTTTTCCTTTATATGTTTTGATTCTGTGTCCTAAGATACTCTTTATTTTGATTGATTGATTAATGATTTATATATTCCCGGGAAGTATACGTTTTAATATACATTGTGAATTGCTTATTATTTTACGCTTTCGATTTGATTCTCGTATTGAGTTTATGCTATGAAACTTAGGTTGATGCATGATACTACAATAGTTAATTGAATTGACGGTTTGTTAATGAGTCCCAACCATAGGAGATTTAACGAATTGCTAGATTAGGTCTAATAACTTGCGGCAACCATACTGAAGTTAGGAAGCCTAATAATCTCGAGTTCATAATCAATGCAAACCTTAAGATTAACTTATTAAATTGACGACTTAATAACTAATCTACAAAGGTTTAGGATTACTTGTGACAACCATATTGAGGTAATCACTTTAGATAATTCGAGTATGGTAGTAAGACGATTCGAATTCATAATTACCTTAGATCCATTTGCAAACTGAACTTTCGAATATTGTTCAACTTAATTAATCATACGTACTTCATTAAAGATATTAGTTAATTATCTTTCAATTCTTGTTTTAAATATTCTTTAAACAACATATCTGAATTGAATGGAAACATAGGACTAATTCCATGAACCTTAAAGTTTGACATAATTGGTAGAAACTAACCAGCCGTCACCAACGCGTCCCCGAGGATACGATATTTATAAATTTAAAATTGTGGTACTCCCGTGTTACTATCTGCATGCGATAGGTACTCTGCCTTAGTTGTGTTTGATTATGTGACACTGTTTTGTGAGATTATTTGCTTTATATGATACGATATTTTACTCACTCAAAACACACACCAGTTTCCCTTTTTTTAAAAAATAAAAACAGCAGAGTTCAATCTTCTATACTTGAAAATATATCTAAATATTAAATCTATCTCTTCTTTAAAGATATATATAAAAATGCATATCGTCGTCATAAAAATTTTGATCAGTTCTAAAGATCTGTAATAAATCCATTATTCAGAAAACCTAATAAATCGATTCAAAACCCTAAAGTTTCTAATAATCAAAAATTAACAGTCATACAGATTCTCTAAAAAAAACATTAAAATATATATATATATCAAAATTTTCAATTAACGATAAATACCATTTAAAACATTTAAATCAATCGGATAACAATCATTCTCATTCGTTGTTCCAACAATCCATTTCACCGAGTTAGTAACTATAACCATATCCTATCATCATAATAATAACATATGGCGTAAAATCTCTTACCTTTTCCACCAGAGTCCGAATATGCAGAAAGCCCTAATTCCTCTCCTCTCTGGCGGCTCTCTGGTTATGAAATGAAATGAACCCTACCATAACTTGACAAAAAAATACTTATAAACCGCCTCTTTTTTTTTCTTCTAACTATTAAATAATTAATACTTAGTCCTCAAACTCTATAAATATCACAAAAAACCCCTTAAAATAAATTAGGGGTATTACACAATTTATCCTAATTAATCACAAACATAGCTGTGTAAATACATAATAACAAATTACACATCAAATTTTTTACGTCGTTGCCGGGGATGCTAAATTCATAATATTTTTAAAATTCCTGATCAAAATTTTAGAAACTTTATGATTTGGTAACGATAGTATCTATCCTTTATGACATGTGATAACACGAAAATGTATAACATTCTTAGGGATATTTTAGGTATTATTTTGGTATAAATTGATTATAATTGCATAGAAATATCATTAATAGTGTTTACTTTATTGCAGGAACTAGTTTGGGACTCAATTGCATTAAAAGTACAAAAAGAAGGACCAAAGTTGCAATTCCTGCACAACACGGCTTCCAACACGGGTGCAACACGCCCGTGTCGAGTATCACCAACACGGGAGGCAACACGGTCTAAACACGGGCTCTACAGCCGTATCGCGCATAGACAACACGGGCACAACACGGGTGCAACACGCCCGTGTTGAGCCAAATTTCCAGATTCTTTTGTACAAAATTACAATTTTACCCCTGTTTCGGTTTTCTATAAATTATAGGATTTTTACCATTATTAGGGGTTAGCTGGTAGGTTGGATTAAAGTTGGATTAGGCTGAATAGCTAAGTAATTGTAAAGGTTTGGTAGAACTTAGAGAGAGATCTATACTTTGATTTTCCAATTTTCTTAGAGATTACTCTCTACTTGTTGTAGTATTGAGTATCTTGGGATTAATTTGGTAGGTTTGCCTCGATCCGTAAGGAAATCTACTGAATATATTCTAGGGTATTTGGGCTACACAAATTGAAGATCCAAGTTGAAGAAGCAAAGAAGAATCAAGAGAAGGAGTTGAAGAGGAAGAAGGTTTAATGTCTATGTTTCACTTTCTCCTTTTCTTCTATTATTCCTTGTTATTCTTTGTAATTAGTTAACCAACCTTAGGAATTCTCATTTCTACATTTCTTATAGGTAGATTTGGTTGGTTTTATTTTACAAATTACTTGAGATATTGTGATGTTCTTGGATTGAATGATTGTGGTTTTATTAATTCAAATTGCAATTTCATTGATGACTTTAGATCTAAATATTATCTTTAGTACAAGCTTTGATTTGAGATTGTGGTTTCGGATTAACACTAATTGTTAGGCCGGAACCAGGATATACGATTAGTGCCAAGTTGATGTAATTAGTTTCTTATTGATGGACCGGAACCGGGATGATTGATAGGAGATTTTATCTTGTCAACATTCAAGTGTTCTTAATCTAGGAATTTCTTGCCACGATCCATATGGAAGAGATTCTACTTTAGACTTGAATTTGGTGGAGCTATGATACTAGATCCAAGATTATCCTATACTTGGTATTTTGTATCATCTTATCTCACCTATATTTTACTAAGAATTCCTCCCAACCTTTTTACTTGCTTTATTCCTTACATTGTTCATTTACTTTGCTTTCTAGGATTTAGAATTCAATCTTATCATTCTTGATAATGGTTGGACTACTTGTTGAATGATTCTTACTCACAAATCATATTCATAATTAGTTTGATTATATTTTCCACACTAGAATTTAATAGAAGTCTTAGGGAAAAACGATTTTTATAAATTTAAAATTTGAATACCACCTTATTTACTAAACTATTTTGATAGGTGCTCTGCCTAGTTGAGTTTTTTTTTATTAGTGACAAACCTATTTTATCTTTAGAGATTCCTATTATTTTTAGTATTATTTATTTGATTATTTATATTATTTATATATATATAACTCACACATCAACATGATTTGATTAGTGGAATTAGACCTCACTTTCCTAAGTATAAGGTTTCCTAAATTGTTAATTTTAGAAATTATCTAGAATTAAATAATTAAGGTCATCTAGTTTTAGAAAATTTATTCTAAAACCATACTAGGAAAAACTCTAGATATTATCTAGGGCAAAAAAAAATATATATAAAACTCTTAAATTTTTTTTTTTTGCCTTCTTATCTTATTGACACTCCATGCCTAACTTATCTTTGGTATTATCAAAAATTGAAAATTTTTGCATTCATCGTGTGAGGATCCACCCGAATTGAAACCGGAAGGCTTTGCCATACCACCTTTGCTATGGATTCCTCAGATGAAGATAAGAAATTCCTTCATTATAATTGGAAATCTAAATAAGGAACAAAATAAGTTGATTTTGGATACACTAAAAGAGGTACAAAAGAGCTTTTTGCTTACAATTACTGATATTCCGGGTATCAATCCTAACCTTTGCTCTCATACATGTTCCATTGTTTTCTAGATAGCTGTTCTAGCTATATTATTTGCTTAACATGATAAGAGAGTTGATAGATGATTTCCTGTGTTTGGTATACATTCATGCATTGCTTGTGAAATCAGGAATCTATGTTTTAAAGATGCATGAAACCGACTCATATGCTTAACTGGAAAAGATATTCCTTTTGTGTTTGACAAAGCATTTTTGCATGGATTTTATTCTTTCACTACTGCACTCATTATAACATCCCCCCTATTGAAATTTTCTATATGATATGTGATGTTAGTAATTATGCAGTAGGAGTTGTTTGAGGACAAAGATATGCTATGAATGTCCAAATGATATACTATACTAGCTGTTGTATATGCATTTGATATATTTGGTCTTGTCCAACACTATTATGTACACTGATCACCCTGCACTTGTTAAATTATAAAGTATTTTGTGTACATTGGATTAAAATCCTAAAATTGAATGAATTTGAAAATTCAATGAACTTTAAATGGAAAAATAGGATTCGACATGATAGACGGTTTAAAGGAATTTCAAATTAAGGCTAAAATGTTATTGTATTCACATTTGAAAATGTTTTCAAGATGTTTTAAAACTATTGGACAAACTCCTTCATTATCAAACAAGTCTCACCATGGGAGCTTGTGAAGTAATGAATGAGGGTGAAACATCATTCAAGGTGAATAGACGAAGTTGAAGTTTTACAGGTAATTGTTCGAGAAAATCGAACATGAAGTCCTTCCGAGAAGGAAAGGTTGTCCAACTTAATGATAGAAAAGAAGCGCTTATAGGGAGGCAACACTATGTTTTTATTTTCGTTGTTTCATTTCATTTTTTTTTCCTCTCTTTTTTTCCTTTTTCTGTTTCTCTTTTGTTTGTGTGTTTTATTTTAAAGGTGTCTTATGTTGTTTTTGGCATAATTTATGTCTACTCAGTTTATTTAGAGACTAGATGTTCTAGTTTAGGACTACTATGCTTACTTGAGTAGATTCTGGAAGTTCCTGACAGGTACATATGTGTTAAATGTTCATGGCATGATAGAAACTGGATATTCCAACATAAGGATTATTATCTTTTATTTGCTAGATGTTGGATGCTCCAAATAAGATGTTGTTGTGTCAATTGATGTATTGAGTGGATAATTGTTATTCTAGTAAAAATTACATTGCATGTAAATTGTATTGGAATACATTAGCTTTGAAAATGGTTGAAACTCATTGTGCATGTGCACCGCACGACCGTGTTCATGGGGAACTGTGCCAACTTTTATATTCATGCTCCAAGCATGACCATTCATCATTCTATCCCCTATTTATATTTAAATTCCCTCATACTCTCAATTCTTTTACTCTATCTCTATCTTGCAGCTATTGCACTGAAGAAATTTTGTGTTTCACATCCTCCACCGATCGCTATCTTGATTCATTTATTTCAGACATTTCAAATAGATCGTAATGCAACTACTGAGCGCTGCAACTCATTTTTTAGAGGATTAGTACATCAAGGCAGAAAAATTGATTGGGAAACCTTTACAATGCTTGAGTTAGATGCACAAATGAATCAACCGATGCATACTCTACCATATAACCGCATCTCTAATTGCGGAAGAGCTTACCGAGGTACTAGTATGCGAATTCTATACTGTCTCGAGAATCATGAAAAGTCTATTTCTTTTAGGCTTGGTGGATTTGATCATGATTTCAGTATGAAGAGTCTAGAATTGTCCTTAAAATCTATTTGAGACCATATCATTGTGTATCATTCTATTTATCAACTTAGAGGGTTAAAAGCTTCTATTACTCATTCTGCGCTTCATTATTTGCATGTTATGCTTGTATGCTATTAATATAAAGGAAAATATTGAAGTGATTCATGCCATAGATATAGTTGAGTTATCACATGTTTTTAGACGTATTCTTGTGGGCATGATTAGAATATTCGCTAGAACCGCTAAGGAATATGCTACTAACACTTGTGAATGTGCTTTGAGACATTTCACTACTAGAGTTGCTAGATTTCTCTGTATAGATATTGCAGTTGCAGCTCTCATTATAGTAAGCACATCTCTTTCACCTGTAAGCATCACTATCTTCCAGGACATTGACATACATACAAGTTGAGGGTAGATGGATATCTGTTAGGGATCCACCATACAAACCACCACCACACTACCACATCATTTCAATTCCAAGAGCTGATAACTCGATTTTATATCATGTTTTCATATAATATTCTTGTTCAATTCGTTAATTAAGAAGTTAATTGGAAGTAATTAGTTGGAAATACCAATTAACCACGCTAATTTTGATTTTGGAAAAGTTTTGGAGCAAAATTGCAAAATTTGGAAAACCAGGGGGCAAAATGGTAATTTTTGCAAAGTTTGTATATGTGTGTACACAGTAGTGTACGACCGTACACTCGGGGACGGCCGTACACTCGAGTTAGATCCGATTTTTGGGTGATTTCCACCTGAAAATGTCCAGAAACGTCCCGATTATCACCTCTATAAATAGAGGCGTCATTCCCAACATTTGGTAGAGCAAATTTGCAGAGAACAAGTGAGTTTCGAGTGTCCGAACTTGAACACTCTCGGAGATCTTGCGCTCTTCATAATTTTCGTTGTTTATTCTTAAGCTCGAGCCTCCACCATAAGGGATAGCTCGAGGAATCTTCGAGAGGTGTAAGTGTCGGAGATCCGAAGATCACGACAAATGTTCGAATTTCGGAATCATCGAGGATCCGGAGGAGCAAGCAAACCGTCATTGTAGTGACAACATAACGACAACCTTTCTTACTCTCTTTCCCTTAGTTTTAGTAATTATTTTCCTTTTATTAGTTGCATTCTGTCTCATAGGATTCTTATACTTATTTCTCTATAGGAAGTTTTGAACAATTAAGGGTTTTATTATAAATTCCCGGGAAGGAAATTGTTTGGATATTCATTATGATTTGAGTTTATCTTATGCTTTTAATTTAATTCTTATTTGATGTTTATGCGTTGAGGTTAAGTTGACTGCATAAAATTGAACATAATTAAATTGACAATTTGTTCAAGAGACCCCACCATAGGTGATTTTACAAATTCTCAAATTAGGCCTAACACCACGGGTTTGAGCCTAATAATCTCGAGTTGTAATTAATACAAATCTTAAGATTAATTTATTAAATTGACGACTTAGTAATTAATCTACAAAGATTTAGGATTACTTGCAACCACCATATTGAGGTAATCAATTTAGATAACTCGGGTATGGTAGTAAGAAAATCAAATTCATAATTGCCTTAGATCCACTTAAGTTAAGTTTTGAATATAGGTGAACTTAATTGATTCTTGAGAACATAATTTGAATCCTATTTCTCAATTCATGTTAGTTATTTTACTATGTTGAAACAATTTCCACATGAATTATTTCTATGAGACTAATTCCTAATTCTCTAATATTTTCATAAATGATAAATTCTAATAAGTTGTTACCGACAACCCCGGGAATACGATATTTATAAATATAAAATCGTGGTACTACCGTGTTACTGTCTGCATGCGATAGGTACTCTACCTTAGTTGTGTTTGATTATGTGACATTATTTTGTGAGTCTATTTGATTAATTTGATATATTTTTACTCACTAAAAACACACAACAGATTTTTGGCGCCGTTGCCGGGGACGCTAAATTTATAATATTTTTAAAATTCCTAATCAAAATTTTAGAATCTTTATGATTTGGTAACGATACCATTTATCATTTATGATATCACTTTGATTGGAATTATGTCTTGTATCTTCTAAGTATAGGATTTCCTTAATAACTAATTTTAGAAATCATCTAGAATTAATTAATTGAGGTTGTCTAAAATTTAGAAAATTCATTCTAAAATCATACTAGGGGATTATCTAGAAATTATCTAGACCCTTTCGTGAAAAAAAAAAATCTTAAATATTACAAACCCAAAAAATAATTTTCTGTCTACATATGTATTCAAAGCTATTGACTCTTTTATTCTTCTTATTTGTAAGAAAAATGTCTCAATCATTTGCACCCAATGTCGAAAAGAACGAGAAGAGGATCCCGAGTACTAGATAAAGGCTGATAGGAGCAAAGAAAAAGTGGAACCTACCAGGTTGAAGAGGATGAAAAACATCTTAAAACTATAGTGGCAAGGACATGCTCTAGGTTCATTCATCCCTTTTTTGGAATTTTCCAAGGAAGAGCACTCAAATAGGTTTCGGGTAATTCGACATCGTACCAGTAGCGATTGGGAGAAGAATAGACTGGAATACGACATTCGAGTTCGAAATAGAACCACAAGTTAGACGTATGATGGATATACGTCCCTATGGTCGTGTTATCACTATAGATGAACCCACGTATGAAGAGTTGGTCTATGAGTTTTACTCGACATTTAAGTACGGAAATGACAAAGTTACGTTTAGACTTGGAGAAATGGACTGGAATTGGGATACAAGGACTTTCGGACATGCGTTAGGACTATGGAAAGATGAGGAAGATAAGCTTTATAGGAATGCACTTAAAGAATTTTCCGAGACAACTATGAATTATTGGGATCATATCGGAATTAATGAATCGATTTACTGCTCGAATTCAATATGGTCTACAGGTATTCATCCGTGTCTAAGTTATCTACATGTTGTGCTTTCCAATACACTATTCGGAGAAGTGAAGTATGATAAAGCTCTAAAACCATTTGAAATTGCAATTTACTCTCATATTTATCGTGGAATTCCGTTGGAACTATGAAGGATTTTTGCTCAAATTATGGATAGAAGTGCTTCTGAAACTAAAGGGCCATTAGGATTCAGACCTTTTATCACTAGGATCGCTAGACAAACGGGAATTAATTTCAAGGAAGAGAAATTGACGAGGTTAAGTGGTTCTACGATACCGGCTGATTTTAAGCTATATCGAGAAGATGGATTAGGGCCTAGGGAACCGCCATCTCACAAGAAATGGACTAGAGAAAGAGACTTGGATCCATATACTCCTCGGAATGCATTTGAAGAAAATGTTATAACAAATTTTATCTCTTTGGATGTGCGCCTAACTAAGATAGAAGAAGAGAAAGAGCTTCAAAGTCTACAAGCGTATTGTCGGGAAAATGATCGGATAGAGGAAGATCCATCAGAAGATCCTTATGAGTCACAACAGTCATCACCGGATGTCTAGTTTTGTTTTCTTAATCTCTATTTCAAACTATTCTTTATCTTTTCAAATATTTTAAGTTTTCAAGAATCTTTGAATGAATTTTCAAGTTAAACAAAACTTTTCAAATTTGGTAATAAAATTTCTTGTTTCTCGTTCTATATTGTTTTCAGAATTAAAGATAATTCTTTGGAACAGGACAGAAGATGATCCAGCTAACGACAGTAAAGAAGCGCTTTTAGGGAGGCAACCTTGTGTTTATTTTTCTCGTTTTTATTTTTCCCTTATTTTCTGTTTTCTTTTTACTAGTCATGTGTGGTCTTTGGCGTCTTACATGTCTACTCCGCTTTATTAAATTGGATGTTCTAGATTAAGAATTTTTCACGTTTATCTAGATTCCGGATGTTCCATAATAGACTTTCATGCATGTTTGAGTAGTCATTATATGTCTTATGTATTTGGACAAAATTTGTTAAGTTCAAATTTTTGAAAACATAGCTGTTTGAGTTTCGTATTTAGAAGTTCCGAGCATGCAAATCATGAAACTAAACAAGTTTTATATATCTATTTTGATGTTACAAAGTTTAAGACATGTTTAGAACTTCAGCTCTGGAACGTCAAAACGAGGTTTGAATTTGTAAAAAAAAAAAAAGGAAATTTGAATTTGCGCGATGTCCGAATGAGATGCTGCCACGTGGGCCACCCAAAGGTCGGTGTATTGGCCGTCCAAAGCACTTTTGACCAAAATTTTTTTTTTTATTTTTTTTTCTATAAATACCCCCTATCTCCCTCTTTGTTTTACACACCATTTTCATCTATACTTTCTCTCTCTTTATACTCTCTCAAAAGTTTTCTCTTGATTTTGTGAAGAAAGACATGGCACCAAAGCGAGCTTGAGTTCTTCCAATCGAGAGGATTATCACCGACCCGGGGCATCCATTTCTACAACTTTTGGAGGAACGTGTGGTAGCTCGAGAATGATTTCAAGGTTTCGTTGGAAGAATCATACTACCCGGTCGTATTGCTATGACTTATGCTATCGATGGTCGTAGGCGGTTCAATTTGGGGTTGGGTCCCTTTATCACTAGGGTGGCCAAGTATGTTGAACTTGATTTTGAGGGAGCAGATCTTACACTAGCACATGCAGGAACTATACCAGTTGATCATACCATCATCCCGAACATGGGGATGCTTGAAGTAAACATTGCAGGACAGTATGCCATCCCTCGCCAACCGCCGCTACCGCCACAAAGAACCAATGCCTCGAGTCCTAACCTTTTGTGCCTCGTAACAATTACGAGCGGTACATGGCGTCTCGACATGCTAGAGAAGATGCCATATGGGAAAGAATGGGAGGCAAGGACAAAAAGGATAGAGTCGAGGCTGGATCGTGTAGAGCAAAGACAACTTCCGATGGAGGAATCTATTCAAAACATGCAGTTGAACATATCACGGATTCAACAGCGAGTCTGCCCCGATGACTTCAACTATGAGGAGATGGCAGCATCACTCATTGACACGCCGGTTCGACCATCTCATCCACCACACCCACACAGGACTAGTTTCATTTCTTTTTCCCTTTTCTCTTGTTTTTATTTTCTTATTTTCTTGTTTTCTTCGTTTTTCTTTCATTATTTGTTTTCTTTGTTTATTTTCCTTTTTCTTGTTTAATGTGCTTAGGTTGTATGAAAAATGTGGGGATTTTAATGAAAGCACCATTGATAAGTCGATTTTATATTGTGTTTTTATACATTAATTGTGTTCAATTCGAGTTAATTATGGAGTTAAATGAATAAAATTAGTTGAAAATATTATCTAATTGCATTATATTTGTTTCGGGAAGGTTTGAGGATTAAAATTGAAAAAGAAAAAATTTTGAGACAAAATAGCAATTTAAGAGTAACGCGTGCAAACATCTTTCGCCACACATGCGACGCAGTGTGCCACACAAGTGTCGTGCCACAATGCGCAGCACCGTGCCGCTATGGCCTAGTAAATGTCCCACATTGGAAAATTTCTGTTTTCCAGCCCAACTCACCCCTATAAATAGAGGCATCATGTGCAAGCTTTGACACACCAGAATAGCAGAGAACACGTGAGTTCCGAGTGTTTGAACTCAAGTACTCTCGCAGATCTCAGCAGTTCATAGTTTTCGTTTTTATTCCCGAGCTTGAGCCTCGACCATAAGGGATAGCTTCGAGATTTCTTAGGGAGGTGTGAGTGTCGAAGATATGAAGATCACGACAAAGGATCGAGTTGCGGAGGCAGCGAGGATCTGGAGGAGTGATCAAGCCGTCATTGTAGTAACTGCATTACGACAACCTTTCTTTCTCTCTTTCCTTTAGCTTTTGTAATTTTTTTTCCTTTTATTAGTTGTATTCTGTGTCCTAGGATTCTCTTTAATTAGATTGATTAATTAATGATTTATACATTTCCGGAAAGGATACGTTTTAATATACATTGTGGATTGCTTATTGTTTTACGCTTTCGATTTGATTCTCGTATTGAGTTTATGCTATGAAACTTAGGTTGATGCATGATACTACAATAGTTAATTAAATTGACAGTTTATTTAGGAGACCCGACCATAGGAGAATTTACAAATTGCCGATTAGGTCTAATAGCTTGCATCGACCATAATGAAGTTAGGAAGCCTAATAATCTCGAATTAGTAATTAATGCAAATCTTAAGATTAACTTATTAAATTGATGACTTAATAATTAATCTACGAAGGTTTAGGATTACTTGCAACGACCCATATTGAGGTAATCACTTTAGATAACTCGAGTAGTGTAGTAAGATGATTCAAATTCATAATTGCCTTAGATCCATTTGCAAACCGAACTTTCGATCATTGTTCACCTTAATTAATCATATGTACGTCATGAGAGATCTTAGTCAATTGTTT